>JAVJIF010016860.1:0-91669 GCA_038442645.1 Agave tequilana | reverse complement strand
AAATCTTGACTTTAAATCCTTTGTTAAAGCTATGCACCTACTAAGATCTTGATCATAAATCTGTCACTAATTAAATACAAGATCATTAGTAAACATAACTACATGAGTTGATCATCATCAAAACTAGAGTGATGGGCCTTTGGGCCAACAAAGATCACGCTCAAAAATTCTTTGAAAGAGCTTTAATTGCCAGAGGTGTGATATTAACTTAGCAAATTAAATAACTCTACTGGGAGAATTTGAGAAGGTTACTGTCAGAGGTGTGATGTTAACTTGACAGTGAGATCTGGACTTGTATTTTGAACAAGTTTTATGGACTTGCTATTCTATTGATGAGAATAACAAGTGGAGTTTGATCCGCTGGGGATTATGTCAGAGTCTATTTTCAGAGGTTTAGTGTTAACATGACTAGAACTCTGCTAGAAATGAAAGTTTGCTGTTAGAGGTGTGATATTAACATAACAATAATTGATTTTGCGATTTACGCAATTCAAGTGGACCTGTCATTCTATTGACGAGAATGACAAGCGAGATTGGATTTACTGAGGATCCATGAAGATTTTTACCGTCAGAGGTGTAATGTTAACGTAACGAGTTTGAGTTTGCAATTTGAGCAAATTGAATTGTCAGAGGTGTGATATTAACTTGATAAAGATGTGTGCTAGAGGTGTGATATTAACTTAACACCACGAAAGTCTCATTTTCACTGAGAAAATTGAGAGAATATCATTGTCATAGGTGTAATATTAACTTAACAATGAAATGCATGCTAGAGGTGTGATGTTTAACTTAGCATTGAAAGATCTCATTTTCACGGAGAAAATCGAGGAGATCACTGTCATAGGTGTAATGTTAACTTAACATTGATTGATTTTGCGATATGAGTAACTTTGGTCAGAAGTGTCGTATTAACTTGACCGAGAGATTCTGCGATCTGCGTAGTTTGGTGGACTCGTCAGCCTATTGAAGAGGACTGACAATTTAAAATTTTGATCAGAGGTGTGATGTTACTTGACCATGATTTGTCTACTGTTAGAGGTGTGATGTTGAACATAACAGTATTTTGAGTGGACTTGTCATTCTATTGAAGAGAATTGACAAGTTGAAGTTTTACCCCATGGGATACATCAAAATCTTACTATCAGAGGTGTGATATTAACATGATAGGTTCGATTTGTATTTCACTGAGAAAATTGAGGAAAATTACTGTTAGAGGTTTAATGTTAACTTAACAGTGAATATGCCAGAGGTAATGTTAATGTTAACTTGACATGTTTGATCTGTGATTATTTCACTGGGAAAATAGTCACAGGCTTTTTGTGGTCCTACCATTCCATGGATGGGAATTGGTAAGGGATTTTGAGGGGATTTTAGGGAATGAGTTGTCAGAGGTAATTGTTAACATGACAAATATTGATTTTCCTAGAAAATAAAGATTTACTGTTAGAGGTGTAATGTTTAACATAACAGGAGATTTTGCGATTTAAGCAATTTAAGTGGACCTGTCATTCTATTGAAGAGAATGACAAGTAAGACTAGACCCGTCGGGGATCTACATATTTCTTTACCGTTAGAGGTGTGATATTAACTTAACGGATCAG
Source organism: Agave tequilana (assembly GCA_038442645.1). Lineage (NCBI taxonomy): Eukaryota > Viridiplantae > Streptophyta > Magnoliopsida > Asparagales > Asparagaceae > Agave > Agave tequilana. The sequence continues at coordinate 90,068 of JAVJIF010016860.1, read as the reverse complement.
ATTGAATCTTGTCAGAGGTGACTTGACAAGGATGTGAGCTAGAGGTGTACTGTTAACTTAGCTCCATAAGAACTTCAGTTTCATTAGGGAGACTGAAGATATCACTGTCATAGGTGGTGTTTAAACTTAACAGTGGAGATAATGCTAGAGTTGTGTTGTTAAACTTAACATTGGTCATCTCGACTCCGATACGAAAGTTTGAGGGAAAATCATTGCCATAGGTGTATTGTTGAACTTAACAATGAATTGGATGCTAGAGGTGTGATGTTAAACTTAGCATCGCTCATCTCAGCTTCGATATGAAAGCATGAGAAAAAGTCATGGACATAGGTGTAGTGTTGAACTTAACAATGAACTGGATGCTAGAGGTGTGGTGTTAAACTTAGCATCGCTCATCTCAACTTCGATATGAAAGTATGAGGAAAAGTGACTGTCAGAGGTTTAATATTAAACTTGGCAGCAACTTAATCACTATTAGAGGTTGTTATTAACATAACAGTAGTTTGTCAGAGGTGTAATGTTAACATGACAGTAGTTGGTTTGCGATATGAACAATTTGAGGATTTGTCATTCTATTGATGAGAATTGACAAGTGGAGTTTGAAATGTCAGAGATGTAGTATTAACTTGACAATTTGGTTGATTTGTGACTCCATGTAGAGGAGCGACAAGTGAAGCTTGTACTCGCTGGGGAGTATTGAAACTTTTCATTGTCAGAGGTTTGATATTAAACTTAACAATGATTGTATTTGTGGACCTACCACTCTATGGAAGAGAATTGGTAGGAGATTTTGGTGAAAAATAAAATGAACTGTCAGAGGTTTAATATTAACGTGACAATCATTGATTTTCTAGAGGTGTGTAAAATTCGCTGTTAGAAGTGTAGTATCAATATAACAGCGAAGATTTTTAATAAGTTTCATTGTCAGAGGTGTGATATTAACTTGACAGAATCTATTGGGGATTGAAAAATCTGGTTTATCAGAGGTTTATTGTTAACATGACAAATCTCAGTTTATTTCATTAGGGAGATGAACACAAGTATTTTTGTGGCCCTACCATTCTGTAGATGAGAATTGGTAAGAGATTTTGGAGGAGAGGATGGGACCAAGGCCTTCAAGGTTTTTAGCAAACCTTCTACTCAGGCTCGTGTTTCTGCGTCTGAGAAAGGAGGCGAGGTCCGCTTCTGGCGATCTCCGCGTCTGGCGACCTCCGCGTCTGACATTGGAACGCAAGGTCTGCTTCTGACGACCTCCGTGTTTGACTGAGAAAGGACGCGACGTCTGCGTCTGGCGACCTCCGCGTCTGACATTGGAACGCGAGGTTTGCGTCTCTTGGAAGAGTTTGAGTTTGAAGCCTTACAGGCTAAAAACTGACAGCTCAGTCATCTGAAAGTTGCAGCGACAATCAAAGAGCACCACCGAGATAAACTGCTCGCAATGGCACTCGAACCCATGGGATGGAGCTTCTCAGTTCATATTTGAACTTGGCCTCTTTGGGGCTGAACGCGAACTTCGCATTTGGTGCCGAAACGAGGGGGTGAAAGCAAACTCTGTTTGCTGATGGTGAACTTGACGTCTTTGTCGACGTTTGGCTCGCAGGAGTTGATGCAAACCCCTTGCAAATTGAGTTTGCTGAGCCTTGGGAGGAGTTTTGCGGCGAGATTTGCCTTCATCATCATTGGCCTCGCGGGTCTCGTACATTGATGTGGGCCACATATGCTGTTGCAACCACTCCTGTCTGCTGACGATGAGTGCAATGCCTTTACCGTCTCTCGGCATTCCGATTGAGTCGAAGAGGTTGTTGAGAACCCCCGGCATCTAAAACTGGAAGTGCCTTGATAAAAGGATGGAGGGGAGATTGGTCTCTATTGCCATCTTAACCATGGGTCATGGCGCTGGTCTCTGAAAAGACGGAGCTAACCATGTTATCTCCACGGGACTCCCGAAGCTTTGGGGGAGTTTAACTTCTCTTAGTCGAATTCGATCACAAGCGATTCGACTGTGAATTCAAGCATCTTGACGTCGGCTTGTGCCACCACTTTCTCGTTGGTTGAGAAAGATCACTGTCCCAGCGGAGTCGTCATCTTTTATGCGCGTCGGAAAAAATCACAATTGCAAATTCTTTTACTTGAATAAAAGATTACAACGGATACAATCCGATTACAAAGAGAGGGATTCTCTTGATTGATTCTCCTCTTTATTTAAAGCTGGGCTCTTCATGTGGTGGTGGAGAGTGAATCTTGTTCTCCGTTGACCGGCCGAACGTCAAGTTTCTCTTGTGGATCCTCTCTTTGGATCTACCGTGTGGAGTAGCACAGCTCCTATCAGTAATGGAATCTCAAAGAGATTTAAAGAACTTGAACTTAACAAGTTAACAAAAAGAGTTGAACTCTTCTCAGGTTACAAGAGCTTCGAGGCCGAACTCTGCTGAGGTTGCTCTACTCCTCTGCCCATGGCTTCTTGGATTCCTCCATCAGGACTCTCCTCCTCAGCTCTTTTAGAAGAGGTCCCCTTCCCACTCAGCCTCCTCCTTCTCTAGCTATTCATAGCTATTTATAGAGGAATTGGGGTGTAATCAACCCCTTAAATCTCTCCATAGTAAGAGGGGGTGTAACCAACTCCTTAAATCTCTCCATAATGGGAAGTTATTCCCAATTATGTGGAGAGAAAATGGGGTGTAACTGACCAAGTTCATGGCTATCAGTTATAACAGAAATGTGGGCCTCGCGCTGGATGCGGACCTCGCTCTGATGTTGAGACGCGGAGCTCACAGGCTCGCGTCTGTGTTGGAACGCGAAGCTGCTCAGGCTTGCGTTTGAGTTGAAACGCGACCTCCGCGTCTGACGACTTTCGCGTCTGACAAAGGATGCCAGGTCCGCGTCTGGCGACTTTCGCGTCTGACAAAGGATGCGAGGTCCGCGTCTGGCGACCTTCGCGTCAGAGGTTGGAATGCGACCTCCGCGTTTGACAGAGGACGCGAGGTCTGCGTCTGGCATTGGAACGCGACCTCCGCATCAGAGGCTGGAACACTGGGTCCGCGTCTAGGAGATTCGCGTCTGAAGCTTTGTCCGTAGTAATTTTTTGATAGCCTACATACTAGTATTAGATATCACATTAGGAACGACAGTCTTTAAAAAGTGATATCTCTGGCAAAGAGCTCACAACAGAGCTCCCCGTAATCTTTAAAAAGTGACATCTCTGGTAAAGAGCTCACAACAGAGCTTCCCATAATCGAGGCCTAACTGAAGAATGAAGCGGGTTGAGGATACCCAAGTAAGTCAATACCATCAACCAGTTTTATTGGTTCTGCATCTGCTTCACATTAGAAGTGATCGAAATATCTACCGAAGCTCCTCTTACTAGGTGATTGAACTCACTGTAGTAATCATCATGGGTCGGCCATAGTTAAGTTGAGAATTTCAAACATTGTAGCATTCTTTTTGGGGTTGGGTTTTGAGTTTCGAAGTTTCGACGAACTTTGCCTTTTCTCTGAATATGAAAATACACAAAAGAAAAGCATCGAGCAAGACCATTCTGTTCCATTGTGAATGAGAGACGTTTTGCTTCTTCTAAAACAACTCATGTATAACATCATAAACCCTATTGATGTTGTTGTTTCCTTTGTAGGGATCTCGCAGAAACACCATAATTCCTTCACAATCATGCAATAAAGAACCAAGTCTTGAATCTTGGTCTTCATTGTGGTTAGTAGAGTCAAAGCATCTATCACTGGAGTAGGAGGATTTGCCAACAAATAAATGGTCTTCCCCTGACCAGCCACATAAATTTCAATTACCTGCTTTCACTCTAAGTAATTATTTTTATCAAGTTTTCAGTCTGTAATCTTGCCAGAAACTATCTCAGAAATTTTTGTTTGAGTCATCTCACCCAACTTTGTCTCAATAGAGTCGGCCATCATGAAACAGACGAACTTGAAAAAGAACCATATGCAGAAAATAGATAATTCCTGCTACACTTAAAAAATGCCAATACTGAGCTTATTTCATGTGCAACTCAGTTCTGAGCTCAGTTCTGCAGCTAAGAACAATTCAGTTGTTGTAGCTTAGTTCTGCAGCTGCAGCCTAGTTGGCTGGCTCGAGTTGACGCGTCGTCAGCTCAGTCGGCTCGGGTTAGTACCGTCCGCTAGAGTCGGCTTCGCGGCTCGGGTTGGCTCTGTTGCTCAGGTCAGCTCAATTGGCTTGGGTAGGGTCGAGTTGGGTCAGTCAGCTCGAGTATGTGCATTGTCATCTCGAGTTGGCTCGGCACGGCTCCGCGGCTCAAGTTGACTTGATCAGCTCACATCAGCATCGACTGCAGACGAGTCAAAGATGAATACGAGGCAAAAAATATGAATACGAATACGAGGTGACGAAGGTGGCAAGACAACAGGATGAAGATGAGGATGGCGATGACGTGAAGACGACGTCGAAGACTGAGTCGGAGATCTCTGGACAAAGACGATGAGTCTAGGGTCCAATGCCAACCGACCTCCGTCGTCGTTCTCTTTGAGATCAAAAAGAAGAAGAGGAGGGGAAAGGCAACGAGGACGATGGTGTAATCTCTGGATGAAGATAATAGTGTAGGTGGCGATGTTGACAACTTCGATAGTTGGGTGAAAGAGGAAGGACAACGCTTGAGGAAGAGGATGGTAATGACGGCGGTTGGGTTGGGTCTTCGTCGTAGGTGAACACGATGAAGACGATGAAGATTCTTTTTTTTTCTTTTTGATTTGGGAAAGTGGTTGGGATTAGGGTTTTGGATTTTAGTTAAGTGACTCTGATATCATGTCAAAGTAGTCTCAAATATTTGGAAGAGAGATGATATCTAGGCCTCATACCACTTGTCTATATATAATAACCAGTATACAGTACATTCAGTATCACAGGAAATGTGGGATTGAATTATATATACACACTGTCGCTTACCACTTATCATTTGAGCTCGAAGTTTGGCACAAACTAAAGTTAACAATTTGTACCAACCAACAGGCTTCATAGATTTCATGGCGAATTTCCTTCATTTCTCCAACTTGTAGTTTGCTGGAGTCATGTTTCCAGTTGGTAACATAATTGTGATCAATATTGTGGTGCCGCCTGGGCTTAGAATTTGCTGAAAAGTTAACAATATTTTGACCAGTATTAAAATCTTTGATTATTATAGTTACCTATTAGGAATAATATTGTAGTTATCATATTAGGAGTCATGAGTCATGTATCTATATACTACGAGGAGTCATATTTCTATATGTTATTAGGAGTCCTACTCATATTATGAAAAGTAATTATATTAGAATTAGAGGTTTTCTTTTCATATAATTGTGATGCTTATATATTTAGGACATAGTCCACATCAACAATAATATGAAAATCTCTTCTAAAATTCTGACATGGTATCAGAGAAAAATCCTAACCTTAGCCCTAAAACTCTAACTCTAGTTTTTCTTACTTTCGTCTAAAAATAATTTTATTGTTCACGTGAACAGTACCGCGAGTATTGGTCACCTTGAATAGTGCAATGAACAGTATGAGGTATTGTTCATCTATAAAAAATCTCAAACAGAAGAATCTTTCTCCATCATCTCCTTGCTATCTGATCTCTAACCTGCCACGACCATCACAATCCCAATTGACATCAATTTCTACACCACCTAAAGTCCTCTGTTGCACCTGCCAACTTAGTTTTTGATTCCTGATCACCTCTGCAGCACTCGACGACACTCCCTGTTACTTCCTACTGCAGCAATATCATCTCTGATTGTCTCCAATCATCTCCACAACAATAATAGCATCATCTACGGTCTCTATCATCTCTTGTCGAGGCTTTTGCTACTTCTTATCATCTATGTTGAGTCAACTGTAACCATCTACAACACGTATTATGCAATCTATAATGATTTCTACTGCCAAACTTAAGAGAAAGAATTATTTTCTTGTGGCAAAGTCTATACGTGTGTTTCTTGATAATTACTCTATTGAGTTTGTGAAATCTCTCAAAATTTCATCTTCTACTAAGTAATGAGTTTGAGAATCTCTTAAATATCATCTTCTATGTTATTGAGTTTGAAGATCCAAAACCTCTTTTTCTGCTGGCTGAGTTTGAGGATCTCTCAAAACCTATATATTTTGGGTATTGCTCAAATCAATAATAATAATTGTATTAAGATTAGATATTTTCTTACCATGTAATTGTGATACCTATATATTTGGGGCATTGCCCACATCAATAATAATACGAAAATCTTTTTCTTCTAAAATTCTGACATGATATTAGAGCAAGGTTTCTTCTTCTCATCATTCATATGCTGCCTCAAGCCTGTGCTAAGCTGTAATCATGTAGCACGCTCCTAGTGCTGAGCCATACTTTGCCTCGTGCTTTCTGCTTTGGATCTTCTCCTATTATACCGCACTCTCTCTGTCAACTCTGTCATCATGATCATCTACCTGCTGCTACTTTACATTTCTATTATTGTTGCTACATGTTCTTGTTGTTGTTACTATCGATTAATCAACACCATCTATATCTATTCTTACTGCTACTGCTATTTGTGTCACTGCCTGCTTTATCGATTAACTCTGCAAGCCACAATCATTCTCTCCTGCTGTGTTTGAGGATCTCTCAAAATCTCCACTTCTATTGAGTTTGAGGATCTCTCAAAATCACTCCTACTAAGTATGAAGACTTTCAAAGCCTCTACTTGTATTGAATTTGAGAATCTCTAAAATCCTAATTCTAATCAAGAAGATGAATATGATATTTTATGCAGTCTTTGTCAAAGTTTTTAGTTTAACTCAAATTCAGTTTACTTAGGTTTGCAGTTTCGGTGTAAACATCATTGATTTAGCAGATTGGCATTGAATTTTACTTGTTTTTTTAAGAAAAATTTGTATAGGAGATGTTTTACTAGTCTTTATAACAAGCAGGTCATGATTGACATCTATGCTCCAGTTTGAGGGAGAGTGTTAGTCTTTGATTATTATAGTTAACTATTAAGGTCATATTGTAGCTACCATATTAAGAATCATGAGTCATATTTCTATATGCTATTAGGAGTCATGTTTCTATATGTTATTAGGAGTCCTACTCATATTATGAGAAGTAATTGTATTAGAATTAGAGGTTTATTTATCATGTAATTGTGATGCATATATATTTAGAGCATTACTCACGTCAATAATAATATGAATCTCTTATTCTAAAATTCTAACGACGTGTAAAGACTTTGATAAGATGGCAGTGGCGATGCTTCTATGATTTGCTCCTCAGATTAGGCCTGCACTATTGGCATCCACTGTTAACATTAAATTTGAGCATCAGTATTTGAAAGATGTTTAGTGTGACCCCAGGAACTAAATACGAAATTTACATATCAACAGGTGAAATTACTGAGGAACTTCAACTGAATATACACTACTTATTCCAGAGGCACAGCGGCTGCAAATAGTAAGAGATTAATGCTAGTCCAGTAAGCTGGTGAAAAGAAAATGAAACATTCCTCATTTATCTCAAATTTCTATAGCATTGGTTGACTTATTATTTGGACATAGCTTTCATAAAATCATGAATGTCAGATAGCATTTCACTTTAATCATCTCTTTCAAAACAAAGATTTAACTTGGGTAACAACAAACTCCTCTGCATTAAATACAATAGGATTTACCATCTTCAGCATATATCATGTTGATACCACGATTTCTGAAACAATAAAAGTGAAAGCTTCAGGCATCATCGGAGGAAAATGTTCCTGAACTTAGTATTTGAAATACATATAGATACCTAATTTAAGAAAGGTCAGTGATGAAGACCGTTGTTTTGTCATTGTTGTTTGTTGACAGATAACACGTCGAGTGTGGTGTCTCACATCCTTTGGAGTTGTCAAAGTGGGCAGTCAGGCAAGGAATTAGACAATGGTTTAGTCTCACATTGGGGGGGAAAAAAGAAAGATGGAAGCCAATTATTTCTATTTAAGGCATATTATTCTTGTGTTGCAGCTATATTTTTGAGCATTCAATTCTAAGTGGTATATCTTAGCATAAGCTTAAGAATAATGAGCTGTAGTAATTATTAAAATTATCCGTTCCAAGTTAAAGAAAGACGAAGAGGATCAACATAAGAGACATGCAAGTTTCAACCTCAGTTCAGTTGACATTCTTCCATGAAAGTGGGGTTTGGCTATGCTGCATAAATCCATTAGGAGAAGGAACCATAAATGATTCATTGACAGGCAATGAAAGTTCACATTTCAGGTTTCGGTGCCAACATACTATGAATAAGAGAGGAGTTTGGTGCAAAACCTCTCAGGCCAATTGGTTGGTTAAGAAAATTTAGCTTATTGGTTATATAGTTTAAGCTCTTGTGACCATGGAGCAATCCTCAAAAACTATCTGGTAAGGATGATAAGTTTTCTATGAGGAACTCGTCATTTTTTAGGAATGATACGAGCTAAATTGCCAAACAAAAATGTTACCACATTAAAAATTCTATAACCCTGAAGTATGCATCAAAATTCCTATTGACTAAAAATTTAAATCCTCCAATTGAGGGAAGAAAGGTATAATTTCACGGTAAAACTTTGCACATATGAAGCTCTCGTTCTAACCACAAGGTGCTTGGCACTCTGAAGGTAAGTAAGACCAGATGAGAGAGCAGAGTTCCAATATTGAAAGAGGAACAAATGGCACCTACTTTTGCCTGTGTGTTTGTGTGTGTCAATAGATCAGAGGCCGATTTAGGTGATTCAAAAGCCAAACTTTAGGCTTTCAAGTGTTCGTCAGATGTGTTCGAGGGATCTGAGCTGGGATATTCTCTTGTATTTGTAGTAGTTTTCTGCAGCGTTCTTTGATTGATTTTTTTGGTTTAGTTTCAGAACAGATTTCAGTCCCGTTTTTTATTTCAGTTTTGATGAGTTATAAGGAATTCCATATTCAAAATTTAGCATCAGCAATTCAGTATTCAGCAGAATATTTGTGGCAGTTTCCGCAGAAGTTTTACACACTTTTAGTCGTTTCTTTCAAAAGTTCTACAAGTTGCTTTCAACATTTCTTTGGTCGTTTCAGCACTCATTTTTTTGTTTTTTGTTAGGCAAACTCTCGATGCCATTATGAGTTCGAAGGGGGAGTAATTGATTATAGAGTTCTAGTAATATTAAGAGCCTCATAGAGTTTTAGTAGTACATGGAGTCATGGTAATAATTTGAGTAGGATTTTGTTGTCTTTGACTCTATAGAAAAGACTCATGGTTATGTGCAATTATATTTTGTAGAGTTCATTTGAGAATCAATAAAGATGTAGTTCTTTAAGTTTAATAAAGTGTTCTTCTTAGTTTCTCAGTTTACGTTAGAGTTTTCAGCTAATATACCCTTCCAAAATGGTCCTTTCAGCCTTGTTCTTATGAGAGGGTTTGGGTGCGAGTGCTTATAGTGGGCAAATGAGCATTCAGTCACTGCATGTGCTAAGCATGAGAAAACTACTAATCTGAACTGATGAATACTACACATGTATTAAGGGCGTGTTTGGATTTGAGGTTAAGTTTTCTAAATTGTAGTTTTTAAAGTAAAGTCCTCTAATTCCAAAAAGACCAAATTAGGTCCATTTAGCTAGTGTTTGTAGTTTACTAAACTGCACTTAGCTACCTCCAAAAAATTGGCCTTGATTGTAGTTTAGAAAACTGCGGTTAGAGATTTGCAAACTATAGTTCGCAAACCTCTAACTACGGCTTAAATTAAATTTCAGTTAGAAAACTTGCAAGCCAAACAAGACTTAAAGAAGAAAGAGGCATTTTGACCTCCAATATAACCTCAGCCCCTTCATTACATTGTGTTTTCCACATATGCAAATTTTGGGCAAGCTACTAGTGGACTCAAATTTCAGTCAATTGGACGCAAAGTTTACGCTAAATCACTTGTCCAGTGGCACCATAATAGAAATATGCAAGATATGGCAATTGCAAACAAGGATCATACATCATTATGGGATGTCCTTAAACGAGTTGAGCTCCAATAGATGAGTATGCTAATGAATATTGCAAGTAAGGATCAACTTCTACATGTATATTAGATGTCCTTGAATGAGTTTAGTTCCAAAAATTGCAGATGATGCAAAGGAGTTTTGAGGTTAGTCTTGATCAGTCACATGGGAGGTTTTCGCACACTATAATTGAAAGCTGAAGATGTCGTTCATGAATTGGAACGTAGTAAGCGTAGACAATGGACAAGCCAATGATTATAACATGTGCAATCCTCAGTAAGTAGTGTGCTTTGAAAATAAGGTGTCAATTAAGGGAATGAATGTTCATAAATAGCATGCTTCGAAAGGTTAGAAATGTTCTTAAAACTACAAATTGTGTATGCATGTTTCTGTGCAAATTTGTACCCTTCTATCTTGAGATGTTTCGTTAAATTCTTATTAATGAAACGTTGGGTTTTTTTTTACCTCACAGTTTTATCTCAAAAAACTATATGTACTTTTGGTGTTCCTGCATTGTATGTTTGGAGAAGTCAATCGTAGATCAAATCGCTTCAAAAATAGGCGAACCAAGTTTAGAAAAGTCAAGCTGGTGTTTATACACCTAGTAGTAATGAACATGCTTATTCAACTTAGTTTTAAAAAACGGGATCATATAAATAAACCTAATGATGTCTATAGTTGTAGTTCACATCTATTGGTTCAAATCAATTAATAATCTCTAAAGATGTATATATCAATTTCTCAATCTTTTTGTATATTATGTGCATTCATATATTGTATCTTCACGGATTAGGGAAGCGAATGTTCATGAAATATGATACATGTGCCATGATGCCTTGAAACTTGAAGGCTTCAAACAAATGAAGTAAAACAAATTTACCTTCATATAAGCACTTCAATGACTAAGCAATGATCGCATTGCGCTATTTAGCCTCTAAATACCCTTGTATGGTGACTAATGGATTGATTTTTTTCAACTGGTTTCCTACTTGAAAGATCTACACCAAGTCCAACAATAGGTTAATACATCTAGATTCTGCAGTAATTTTAAAAATAAACAGAATTTTTTTTTTTTACACTTGACCTTTAATCACGTTAGCACCCTTCACTGGAGAAATCTTAGAAGAGCAACCCATCAGAAACTCTCAGGACGGAAGGATATTACTGATCCCAAGAACTTGGAGGGTTTCTTCCTTGCTATTTTCTTGTAGTTGGGAGGAGCGGATATTGTCACCCATTAAATTGATTAACGCACCTGTTAAATACTCTTATAATTAGATATTTTTATCTTATTGTTAGATACTCTTATGTTTATATATCCTTATCTTATCTTATTTTACTACTCATTTTCTTACCTATTTACTGTCTCTTGTATTTATATATATTGATGTAATTGCTTTATGAATATACAAACTGAAACTTCTTCTCCAAACTATCATGGTATCAGAGCCTCTCAAATTTTTCTGTCCTGGTCGAAGTTCTCTCGGATTCTCGAGCCTGTGCTGGGCCGTGCTCGCATAGCATGTACCAAACTTCGGGCCACTTTCGCCTCATACAACATCAGATTTTTCCTCGTCGTCCTCGCGCATCCTCCTATGTCTCAGCCAAGACCGAGTCCTCGCTGATCTTCTCGCATCAACAGATGTCGGCTCTTCCATCATCCGTCTTCCTCCAACGTTACAGAATCTGATTTAAGCCTTCTTGGGCTTTCTAATCAATTTAGCCCTCTTGGGCATTCTTATCAATTAAACCCTCTTGGGCTTTTCTTCATACTCAGGTGATTGATCGGCCTAGCACGCCTCTAGTCGAATTCGAAGAGCTCATAAAACCTCCTTCTGCTTGATCTATCTGGATCTTGTGCTGCCTGATCCATTTGGACCTCGCTTTGCCTGATACGGAATCCATCCAGATCTCGCCTTCTCATCTAATACCTGATCCATCCGGATCTCGCCCTGCCTGATCCATCCGAGCTCGCCTTCTTGCCTGATCCTTCTGGATCTCGCCTTACTTGATCCATCTGTATCTCGCCCTATGGAGCTCCCCATCCTCTCGGACATCTGGATCTCGCCACGCCACCATCGATCGCAGACTGCTCCATCGACCCAGCTTATAAAAGACCTCCCCATAAGTTTCACCAGCTTTTGTTCAAACTTTCGATATTTGATCCACCATGAGTCTGAGGGGGGTGTTAGATACTCTGATCTTTAGATATTTTTATTCAATTGTTAGATACCCTTATCTTTAGATACCCTTATATTACCTTATCTTATTACTCATTTTCTTGTCTTTCTATTCCCTCTTGTTTCTATATATATTAATGTAATTACTTTATGAACATACATATTGAAACTTCTTCTTCTCTAAATTATCTGCAACCATCAAAATATTACAAGAGTGCCATTAAATTTTGAACACGTTTACCCCCAAAAGTCAAAAATGCCCCTCTCTTCTTCTTCCCCCAATTTATCGTGCCTCCTCCTTCGACAGCGATCGCTGATAGTCCCTTGCTCCCCCAACCCACCCCCACCCCCTCTTTGCCTTGTGCCTCACCCTCCCCTTCCCCTCCCCCTCACGCCGACCTCCCCTTCCCCTCTTCTGCTCGTGGCATCGTTTGGCAATGGATGGTCGAACAATTGTAGGCTGAACACGTTTGTAACCGTTGGGCAATGGCTGGTCGAAAAGAACTACAACCGTTTGGCCATCGATTATTGATAACACCGCAAGCAAAGAGGGGACAAGGACATCTGATGGGCGATTGGGGCTAGGGACGATCAGAGCAGGGGGAGAAAAAAGAAGAAGAAAAAGCTGAGGAAGATGAAGAGGAGATGGGGCTTGCGAGGGCTCCGGCGAACGGCGATGGCTTGGGCTGAGCTTGTGAAGAAGAAGAGGGAAGAAGATGACGACCGGATAGGAAATAGGGGGATGTCAGTGGAGATGGGGGCCGACGGTGGCGGGTGGCGACGGACAACGGCAAAGCAAATTGAGAGGGAAGAGGAAAAGGGGGATATTTTGGCCATTTTTGAAAATTTTGTGGGTGTTTGGTGGGTATCTTTATCAATATTGTGAGTGCCATAATTTGTGTAACGCCCCGATCCTAAGGATACGGAGACGTTATGGCGACGTACATACGCGAGGTGAAAACACACTCACGAGTACATTAAGCCTCAGTACAGGATATAACTTCCATATACACATGAGTTCCAGCATGAAATAAGTACAAATATACCTGCAAAAGAGGTTAGCGATCATACAGATATGAAAAAGAGGGACAAATAAGATAACAGAAATAAATTACTAAAATACCTATGAATAGTCCCGATGAGGAATCTCCCATGTGACTCCAAGGCACTTTCTGAAGTTACGGTAACTCGGATCTCCAACCTGGGCATGCAAACCCAGGGTCGTCAGAAAGCGACCTAGTGAGTGGTAAAATGAAGGAGGCAGTAATAGATACAATGTAATACAAGCACGATAAAAATAGATAATACAAGATGTGATAATAGTGATACCATATAATACGCATATACGAAGCGGAGAAGTATATAAACATGTTATCTTTTAATACTATCACTACCTAGCCGGTTATCATCAGGTCATGTCTATAGTCGTGTCCAGTTTATATCAGAAATAATGTTGTCTAGTGGTGACGTAATGAACATGCTAGTGGTGACGTGATAGAAGTGAAATGCAGATGTGCGTATGCAAGATACCCATAATACGATGTTGTGCATAGACAGGAATGAATACAGGAAACATAATATATGCAATGCAATATGAACATGAGTAGGATGCCACCACAGAAAGTATAACATGTACCAGGTATAGTAACAAAATATACATGTAACAGGATAGCAGATAAAATCAGGAACAGTAACTAGATAGCATACATGTATCAGGTAAGTCACGTCTTTTATACAATAGTAGAAATCAGTACCACTCGGTATTTTAATCACTCTCTTCCAGTGTCCCATACCACTGGCAGTTCCTACTGGAGCCCGCACTCCAGTCGAACTCATCCGGACATGGCCTACGGGTACCATTATCCGAACGATGATCAAATAACAAGTGTTTCCGACGTCATTATTGTGTATACTGTTTGAAACTGAAATCAACTTAATCGGACTACCACGGAGGTCAAATCAAGTTGTGTACGTCGTATCGCGTACCGATACGGTGATACGTACACCAGGGAGCAGGGGGTTACAATTTGGTTAGTGCATTAATCACTTTTATGGGTGCAAATATCCGTTCCTGTAATCGGGTCAGAAAAGAAGGGTTACCGAGCCTTCCTTCTTCCATATTTACCCCCAAAAAAATGTTACATGTTCTTTCTTCTTTTGCCTGTATCCCAAGTGAATTCTGGGCACAAAGGAAAAATAACATGAAGGGTGTAGCTCGTGCTTTCAGTTGATCTAATAATTTAATTTCAAATAAGACCTTATGCATGTAATAGCCTCTATATCAAGATCAACAGAAAGGATGGTTAAGGCATACCTGATTCTATCACGAAAAATATGCTAAGGTTACACGATCTAGAGGACGCGGAGTTGATGGAGAGAATTTTTCTCTCCAATAATAAGTTCCCTTTTTGATCCTTAGAGGAGATGAAAGGCCTCCAAGAGAGAGATTAGGTCATACTAGTGAAGAGGAAATCCTAACCATGATATAATTACATCAAGAAATTCTAGTTCAGCTCATCATAGATCTAGACCGTTGATTAATAACACGAGCTCCACATGTGTGGATAAAATCTCACATCTTAACTTAAATGCATTCATAGCTGAGTGTAATTAAAACTTGTCTAAACTGAAACCATTGGATTTGATCAATTCTTTATTAGGTCAAACAACATAGGTTAATTTTGACTGGTGCAAATATTGACTTGATTAGATCCAAATCTAGTTAGACTTGAAAACAAAATAATTCTAACACTCTCTATCTCTGTGTGTGTGTGTGTAGGGGGCATGTGGATGCTTTTTCCTTCTTTTTTTCTTTTCTCCTATATCACTTAACACATGAATAAAACTGTAAAAGGTTCATTCGATACATGAGTAAAACTGTAAAAGATTCATGAGCTTTCCTGAGAAAAAGTCAGAGTAAAAGGTCTAGACAAATAATATGTTTAGTTTTAGGAGCTCTTTGTTTCACAAAAAATTTTCTTTTCTTTTTCCTTTTTCAACATAGACCATAGGGGAAACTGAAAGGCTCGAAACTTGAATTTGAAATTCCTCACAACTCACTCTTACTTTTTTATCTCATGTAAATCAAGCCTCAATTTCCTTGTTTCACAGAATCAAGGTTGGAAAAAGAGTAAAAGCCTCTCTTTTGTTGGCCCACTGATTTTTTTTTTTGGGGAATCCAAGCAACAGAGAAGAGGGACACTAGAGAATAATCACCAATCACACGAACAAATAAACAAAGAAAAAAAGAGAGAACACAAGATTTAACGAGGTTCGATAATTTGCCTATGTCCTCGGGTAATGGAGAGAGTTCTTATTGAATTAATCAATTACATGTTACAAATATTAAGGACAACATCCATCTTTATATAGCCAAAGAATCCACGAAGAAAAGGAAACCAAAAACAACCAATTCGGATCAGAAATGAATTCTGAATCAGATTTGGAAACAGGCCATTGCAATCGCATTAGTCGACTAGAAATATCCTAGTCGACTAATTACTCCTATTAGTCAACTAGGTATTTGGCTTAATCGACTAATCTGTAGTGAAACAGATTTTTCAACTCTCTGTATGTATAATTAGTCGACTAGGCCAAATACCTAGTCGACTAGTCTGTGTGTTCCTCCTGTGCAATCAAACTTCGATACGACCGACACGCTCTCGTATTTGACACCATTGATTACATCGCTCTTTGGCTAAACTCCAACAGAGTTTAAAAAACTCTTTCAATAATATTTTACCCTCTTTCCCCACAATTCTCTACCTCGGTGAAGATTTCTCAAATCTGAGCCAAGCACAACATAGCACAATGTCGACTCCAATTGGTTGCACCATTGTGGTTGCCTACGTACTCATGCCCAACGGGATCAAGCCACACGTAGTTCATCCAAAGAAGCTCCATCGAGCTTAAGCATCTGTGACTAAGCCTTCAGTAGCGAACCGAACTGGCTGAGTCATATGAACCTCCTTACCAATACCGTCATGGAGAACAACGTCCTTTAATTTGAGCTTGTCACGCTCATCAACTTGAGATTCATGCTTCTTCACCCACTTTCGTGGATTTATCTTGATTCCAATATCTACAAATAATTTCACATTCTCATCAATGTCTTCAACTTGCTCTGCATTAAAATTGGCTATATGATCTCCACCCGGTGTCGCATCTGGTGAAGTTCTTACTGATACCGAACCAACTGGAGGCAGTGGAGTAGCATCAACCTCCACTTGATGCAATACATCCTTGGTCTTCATCATTTCTACCCGCTGAGAGACGGTAGACTTCAACAATAAAGTCTCATCAAACATGACATGCTTACTCAATACATTCTTCTTATTTTTGGGGTCCCATAACTTGTAACCTTTTATATTCCTCTTAACACCCCAAAACACAAACTTCTTTGATCACGGATTTACTTTGTCATCTTTGACACTAAAGTAGGTCGGACTTCCATATACTCGCATCAAATCATAATCCTAAGTAGCTCCACCTGACCAAATATCTAACAGAGTTTTGCCTCCTATCACGATCGACGACAGTCCATTTATGAGATATCTAGTATACACAATAGCCTCAGCCCGAAAATAATTTGTCTAATCGTGCATTAGACAACAAACAAACAACCCTTCTTCTATAAGGAGCCATTGATTTCCTTAGTCAACTCATGTATTCTATTTGTGAAGTGAGTACGAATACCAGTGTTCTGGCCAAATATAGGATTTAGTTCTTGTATTTTTCAATATTACCAATTTGGAGCTCCTTAATTTCGTACCTTATTTCTCCATCATATCTTTTCACTTCACCAGCATACCTAGGGCTTCAAATTTTTGTCTCATGGGATATATCCAACAATGTCAAGATAAATTATTAATAAAAGAGACAAAGTAATAATGACCTCAAAGCGATGTAGTCTTAGCAGGTTCCCAAATACTAACGTGAACACAATAAAAAAGCCTTCCGCGCGATGAGTAGTGGTGCCGAATTTCACCTTCGTCTTCTTCTCCAGAACGCCGTAGCCACTCAATTTTATATTGCAAGTAGATACATCTTCCAATGATTCCTTCTTCACTGGAGCTTGTAAAGACTTTTTTCATGTATGTTCGAGCCTTATATGTCAAATCTGTGTACAAACGTCACCTGAAGAAATAGAAGTCGCCACTCGCCTTGTAACCGTACTACCCATCAAGTAGTATAGGTTATTGCGTCGGACACCCTTCAATACCAACATTAAGCCTCTAGTCATCTTGAGAATTATCTCTTATAGATACTTCATGACCCAATACTTTCAAGGTACCAACAGAGAGAAGATTCATTTTCACTTGAGGTACATACCTTACTTCCTTCAGTTCCTATACTATCCCATCAAATATCTTGAAATGAACTGTATCTATCCAATCCACTTTACACGGTTAATCACATGTATGATAGTTAATCATCATGTATGATAGGTAGCTTTTGTATCTAATGCCTACTCAGAATCACTTGAGTAACCAATAGTAGGAGTATTAATGGAGAATGAGACTACCAATAAGTCTGAGTCTAATTCACCAGCCTGCAAAGTAACAGCTCGTGTGTTGATCACCTATGCGAGATTTGCCTCAGTCTTCAACTCTTTCTTCTTATCTTTGATCCTTGAACAATCAACCTTTCAGTGCCTAAACTCTTTATAGAAGGCACACTGGTTCTTTTTCAGATCTCTGAACCCTGATCTAGACTTTGATCTCCCATGAACGCCTTTGCCCTTTTGATTGAAACCCCTGCCTCTTACCACTAATGCCTCTGCTGATGTACTACTGGAAGAAGATTTCTTATTCTTCCCCCTCACTTCATAATTTACAAGAGCAGCCGATACATCATTATAGCTAAGTGATTGTTTCTCATTAATCAAGATGAGAATGAAGGTCTCAAACTTTTCATCAGGAAAAGAATTCAAAAGAATTAATGTTTTATCCTCTTCTTCGATATCCGCGTCTATATTAACCAAATCTATAGGAAGCTTTGTGTAGTTGTTCATGTACTCAGCAATAGAGAGTCCCTTCTTCAACTGGAAGTGATAAAGCCTCCTCTTTAGAAGCAGTCGGATTCGATACTCTTCGTCATATTTTTCTCAAGAATCTCCCATATTTTCATTGCAGACATCTCATATAGTACATGATACTTGATGGCTTGTGTCAAACGAGACCTTATAAGATTACACGCCTTCCTATTAATCTTGTCCCAATTCTTTTCAGAAGTCTCCTCCAGTTTTTCTTTCAATCACAGAGTGTCTTCAAAGTTTGATGTCGTCAATATATCCATCGCCTCACATCTTCACATCCCAAAATTATTCGTATCATCAAACTTTACCACATCGATCTTCATCGAATGTAGGATTACGGATTTCACCATGGATAGACTTTCTCCGGCCATCTTCTCAATAGATTTCTCAACATACTGCAGAAAATGATTAGTGAAAACAAGTCCAAATAGGAAAGAATCGATATTTACCTCTGAACGAAACTGTAGACAGTCTCCAAATTGATATGCTCCACCTGAACGAAAAACTCCTCGTCGAACTAATTGTTCATAAAAAGTGCATATTTTTAATCACATTTTCATGTTTATTTTTTATAAAGCACTGTTATTTAATCATTTTATTATTTAGTAATGTGCATGGCTCGATAATTAAAAAGAGAAGAGAAAAGAGCCAAAAAGAAGCCCACAAGTTATAAAGAAGCCCAAAAATCCATCAAGCCTAAGTCAAATCAGAAATTATCCTATCCTAAGTCAAAAATAAAAGAGAGGATTCAAGTTTAAAATTCGGATTTATAAATAACTCGTTTCCTAAGTTATCTAGAAAATAAGGTTATTTTAAATTTCAGAATGCAAACGAGAATTTAAGGATAGATCTCAAGATAGATGGATAAAATGAAGTCAAGCGCCAAAGCACGTGCTTTAACTCCACAAAAAGGCCGCGACAACCCTTTTTTTTCGTGGAAATGAGGCATGCCTGTAGCAGCGTGCGTGGAGATTTGGGGGAGTATTCTACTGGGACTCTACTACTGGAATCCCTTATAAATACCCATGAAGAGCAACAGAGGAGAGGCATCTAGAGAATCAAGTTTAGAGTTTTCTTTAGATCATCTTTTCTGTCGGAATTTTCATTATATTTTCTAGTTTTTTCTACTTTGAAAAAGATTTGTAAAGAGAAGAAGGCTTTTGTACTGGATTAGTGACAAATTCAATAAAAGTTCTTATTTTCTTTCATATCGCTTTTTGCTATTTTAATTTGTGTTTTTCAATTCTAATTTAGTTTCTTTTATGCATCCCTTAAATATCATGCTTAGTTCTACCATGAACATGAGTAATTAATTTTCTCATAGCTTGCTAATCTCTCCACCAACTAAAACCTAGATCTATAAGATAAATTGATTGAACTATTTATCTATTAGAAACCCTGGGGATAAGTTAATAATTCTTGAAGATTAGTGATGAATTAAGTTAAACTAGCTTAAGAATATACTATTTAATGGTTATTCTTGATTTATAATTAGATATTTTGATAGCTTAATGTTAAGTTTAAAACAACTTTTCTTATGCTATACTTTGAGACTTTGATAAACTAATGTTTAATTTTGTCTAGTGTATTTTAATTAGAGTTTACTTTCTATCTTACTCTTCTTTCTTGAATTTAAAGTAACACTCTAGGGTTAATCTTTATAAGTTCAATATGATTTTTTATTCTTAATAGACTAATGCTTGATTGTAGTAGATAATTAGTGGGCTATGATCCCTCTTTCTATTTAAATCAACTCTTTTATAATCACTATCTTTTCTTTTCAAGTTTTACACAGAGATAACATATCAAAAAGCTTGAATCGCATCTTTCCCTGCGGATTAAACCGTTTACCTCTTACTGCAGCAGATTAATTGCAAGAAAACAGAAAAACCTCTTAATAACTTTTACTTTTTACTCTTTTTTCTCTTTCAATCAAAATTTTGGCGTCATTGCTATAGAGAAAACGATACAGTTCTCTTTGTTTACTAAACTTAGTTTCTCTATTTTTTATCTGTAAGTTTGGAGAATAGGGAAATGAATTGCACTAAAAGACATATAAGTGGTTATGGGACTCTGCATTTTTAGCAGAGCCCCTAGATCCTCAACAAGGCTGCATAAACATGGCCTGTTAAGTTGTCTACTGACCTGTTTTGTTTAGGGATACTTAGAATTACTTAAATTATTTACTGCAGTTGATAGTTTCTCTGTTTGATAATCTTGCATATTTTTAATAAACTAATGGCAACCTATTTGATTAACTTATAAAAAAAAATAGACTCTTGCATCATACGCACGCATTTATTTAAATTTTTTACTTTTTATTGAAGAGCGCTGGAGATCAGATACATTCACATTGCATATAGACTAGGAAGTACCCTTGGCTGATTTACTGCTTTTGAGTGAATTCTTTTCTATTATTTGTACATGTGCACTAATAATCTTAAGAGCAAAACCCACAAGTACCATAAGGTAGAGACGTCATTACCCTTTCTTAGCCCACAAATCATCTTTTTGTACTCATAGCCTAACTCTAATTTAAAATTAACTAGATGTTAACCCTAGGATTAATCGGATTCATTAGGAGATTGACTAAAGGAGGAAGTTGTTAAAAATTTACTCTTGCCAAATCGCTGATGTTTTCCATTGATTTGCAAAGGGGAAAACTTACAAAAAGAAAAGGGTCGAGGAGCTAATTACAAGTAACACAAAAGATTACAAGTAGATCTTCTCGGAGATTCTGGAGAAGTGTGCTGGTAGGAGTCTGGTCAGCGCGCGACCACTTTGTCCCTTTGACGATGCGAGCGATGAGATTCCCTTCTCGCCTGGTTCGGGAAATCGGAGAACGAAAGGTTAGTAGAATCCTCTTGTTGCTTCTCAAAACCGCCTTCGCTTAGGAATTCCTTCTCGCCTGGTTTCGGAAATTCCTTGAGAGGAAGGAAGGTATTAGGGTATCAGCACCCTGATTAGAGAAGCGGTTCTCTAAAGTCTCTGAATTCTTGGAAGTAAGAGAGTAGATCTCTGTTTATGCGCGCGATGCGTCCTCTCGAGAAGTCTGCCGTCTCTCTAGAGCGTCGTCTCTTGCGTGTTCCTCCTCTCTCCTTGTGCCCCTGGTGGGCTATTTATAGGGAGAGCAAGGGTATAATTGTCCATTGAAAATATGAAAACAGATTGAATCAAATCTGTTCAAATCTGAAAAGTAGCCTTGCTGCGAGGCTCGAATCAGCTTCTGCGAAGCTAGAAATAGCAGGTCGATTGATCCTCCTGATCTGTTTTGATCCTTTCTATATAATTGGAAGATTTCCCCTGATCCTCTTACTCGTTTTAGGAGAGTCAAGAGATTATGGCAATCAACTGCTAAATTTGATCTCAGATTTGATCTTGATTGGATTTAATCTTGATCCTGATTAGATTTGATCTCATCTAGAGATTTAATTGGTCAAAGGTTGACCATAACAGACCCGCAGCGGAGCTGTCGCGTCGAGCTCGCAGCGGAGCTGGAAGAAGCATCTGGAGAAGTCAGAAGAAAGCTCTTCAGCGGAGCTAGATAACATCTGTGGCGAAGCTACCGAACATTCTTCTGCTTCAAGCGAAGCTAACTCTCTGCGGAGTTAACTGAGCACTTCAGGCGAAACTATAGGTTAGCTTCCTGACGGAGCTTTGAATGGCTTCAAGGCGAAGTTGGGCGATCTTAACCTCTCATGCGAGGCTATCCCTTTGGGCTCATGTGATGCTAAGTGCGAGCATCTTAGACCTGTTGAGGTCTATTTAGAGACAATCTGGGCTTACTGTCTGCTTCACTGGATCAATAGATCCAAGTTGCTGCTTTGTCCCTCGGGGATGAATGAAAACTGATCGTCAGCTTATCTGTCACTTTTTTTTGTAAATGTCAACAAGTACAGAACTGGTCGTCAGCTTGTCTATCGCTTGTCTTTTATAAATGTCAACAAGTTTAGACATTGTTTGGACCAATCAGCTTATCTTTCACTTGTCTTTTGTAAACGTTAACAAGTTTAGACATTGTTCAGGCCAGTAAGAATCTTGTCTTTTTTAAAGTGTCAACAAGACCCCCTTCAAAGTTTTCGAAAGTCTGTAATGGCTTAGACTTCGAAATACTTTGAATTGCTTTGATCGGTGGTATGTGAAGTACGAATGTCGCCATGGTGGTTGAGTTCAGCTTCGCTTTTAATCCTGCTTTGGGATAGATTCGCCAAAGAATCGTGTAGATTCGCGATTCTGGGTAGCTTCGCATCTGGGTAGCTTCGCATCCGAGCCTCCCGGAATAAGTTCGCTTTGGAATGCTGTTCTTTTCGAGGCCAACTGCTTTCGGCCAGTTACGAGAAGGATTGCTCCTTTTTTGAGGTTAGAATAACCTCTCTTGCATTAATCGAGAGAGATCATTCCTCCCTTGTGCTTTCTGAGGGAGAATATTCCCTTTCTCAAGGCTCAATAAATGCACATTAACGAGGGAGATCATTTCTTCCTTGTACGGTTTCGAGGAAAACCGTTCCCTTTTTCAAGGCTCAATAAATGCCTTAAATCCGCTCGCGCTTCTATGCTTGAAGCGGCAGCGCTCAGGCCATGAGGCCTATAAATAGGACACCTGAGGTCCTCTGAAGAGAAGTAGTCTACTCTTCTCTTCTCTTAGTTATTAGAGAGATACTCATATCTCTAAACTAGTGGGGATGCCCACTCTGGTCATTACCCGGCCAAAGACTGGTAAGTCTCGGTCATCCAGAGACTTTACCAATGAGCTGATAACTTTTAGGGAATTTATCTCCCTTAATTTAGCTTTAACAGCTGCCTCAGGGATTGATTTCTCTTGTTCTTCATTTTGTATCTGACTGATCTGCAGAGAAGGGTTTCAGCCCTATTTTTCAGCTTCCCGGTGAAGCTATCATTTTGACTTGATTAAAGATCACTGCATGCTTGCCTGCTAAGTTCGCCACGTAGGCAAGAATTGGGACTTAGTCTCTTCAACGTTGAGCCAGCCTTGCCATATAGGTGGGGCTAAAACTGCGTCCCTCAGGATCAGTCTGGCTTAGTCATATAGGCGAGGCTAGGACTTAGCTTATGCTGGCTAGCCCATCATCACTGTGCAAGAGAGGCTATCCTCTGCTTTAACTATGCTCTTTAAAGCACAACTGAATCGGATAGAAATTGTTTCGCCCCAAAGAATTTTACTTAGCATTTCACTTTTGTGACTTTTCCTTTGCTTACTGCTAACTTGTTTCAGTTTGTATTGCAGTGAGCTGTGTTCGCCAGTCTTTCAATCTGATGAAAGATATCAGAAAGTTGCCTCTTACTTTTCTAGTTGAAACTTTAAATCCTAAGCAGGAGGAACAACTGGGGCAGCTGATGTGTGTTCTCAGAAGAGGTTGGCAGTCGCTTATCCGAGATGATCCACTTTGAGGCGAGGCTGGTAGTCACTTATCCGAGATGATCCACTTCGGGAAAGCGGACGTCACCTATAAGGTCCCGGATCCTTTATTGCCAATTTTCATCAAAGAAGATCCAGCCTTCTGGTAGCAATCGGTCCTTCGCCAATTTTGATTACGGAAGGTTCAACTTCCTGGTGGCACCATCTGCCATTATGCGAAGGATTACGGCCTTGTGCAGGAGGAAGGCTTTTCGTGTCCAGTTGGTTTAGCTTGGAAGTAGATAGGACCACTTGTATGCCTTTTGAGCAAATGACTATGTTGTATGAAACACTACCTTGATGTAATAGTATGATGTACCTTCCCTTTTAAATCAATAAAAGTTCAGTTTCTGCTCATCTGATTTTTTTTTTTACTTCTCCTTCACTTGAATTAGGCCGGCGGAGCTAGCCTTTACGTGAAGTTAAAGACAGAATCCTATCTGAATCAGGAACGAGCTTCCAGCGAAGCTAGCATGAATTTTCCGCGAAGTTCGGGGTGTGCTTTTAGCAGAGCTAAGGCATGTATTTCGGCGAAGTTGTCGATACATCGTGCTAAGTCAGCACTTGACTTATGGCGGAGTTAGCCCTTAGTGGGGCTGAATCAGCACTTCTCGGGAAGGCGCTTTAGGCGCCGTTTCAAATTAATTTGAAACGACAGCCTGTGCTCTTATCGAGGCGTCATTTTAGGCGATCATCAGCCTATAAAAGCCTGATCGGGCTGAGAGAGAAGACATCACTTCTCTTTGAAAGTTACAGAGCACTTGACTCTTTTCTTCTTCTTCTTCGTTCAAGAATTCAAGAACTTTCACAGTTCTTTAATGGCTCCCAAGAGACGAGCGGGAAAAGAGGTCGCAACCTCTGCAATGGAGGGTCCTTCTTCTCCTCTGGTCATCGAACGACCAATCGCCGGTAGGGATCTTTCCCTTTTGATCAGAGATTTTCATCTCTCTTAAAGCCGATTTCTGGCTATCTTTAGATGAATCCAGGATGATCAATCATGATCTTGTGATTTTAGGGAGTTTAATTCCCTGAATTTCCCTTGATTTCTTGACTGGGAATATTAGAACCGAAGGGTCTCTTCTTCAAGCTTCCAGGCGTAGCTATCCCTTAGGCGATTCACATCCTGTTGAATGACAGGATGCGAAGCTGTCCTTTGAAGTGTAACTGAAAAGGACTTTAATGCCCTTTAGGCAATAACCCCCTTCTGACGAAGTTAGCCCTTGGGGCTTTGTTGCATTCTGTTGTTCGAGGCTAAGCTTCCAGAGCGAAGCTAACACTTAGATATTTTCCCGCTTTCTGTCTTCGTGTGGAGTGCGGAGTTACGCTGCAACTGCGAAGCTAAGCTTTGGGGCGAAGCTATCATTAGGCCAGCTTCGCTCAGAGAGCGAGGCTATACCTTAACAAAAATTGCATTTTTGTTTTAGCCTTTGTTTGGCTGATGAACTAATCATAGTTTTTTCTTTGTTTTTGTAGTGCACTATACTCCTGGTCCTTCGAACAGTCTATTTGGCACGGTCAGGGGCTAGATGGCAATGTCAGCTTGCAGT
Source organism: Agave tequilana (assembly GCA_038442645.1). Taxonomy (NCBI): domain Eukaryota; kingdom Viridiplantae; phylum Streptophyta; class Magnoliopsida; order Asparagales; family Asparagaceae; genus Agave; species Agave tequilana. The sequence goes on along the minus strand of JAVJIF010016860.1, from coordinate 64,925 downwards.
TCCAAGGGCAGGCTTCACTGTTCAGCGAGCGGAGCTCTATTGTTTGGGATACACTTATTTATGGTGGGGACCAACGCACTATGAGGAGCATCTTAACTACTACTGCTCCTTTGAAGATTCTTACCGACGAATCTATCGGAAGCCCGGCTTCATATTTGAAGACGCGGCGCCAGACCATGATCGCCAGCTGCTAGCCGGAGAGGGGCAGTGGATTTTCCAATTAGATGGCGAGAAGTTCTATCTTTCGTCTAACAAGTGGCATTTTCCCTTGTCTTTCTTCTAATGCGTGATGAGGGCTCGAAAGATGCAGTGGCAAGTGAGTCGGACTACTGAATCCGTTCACATAGGGAAGTTGATAATTCCCTCACCCAGTTACATAAGAGCGGGGCCTCCTCGTTGCATAATAGGTCTCCACCCTGGGAATGTACTCCCAGACATTCCAGTGGGAGAAAACCCTGCGAAGGCGCAGACCTTTAGGAATCAATTCTTTAAGGTTCATGGTAACTATCCAGCAACTGACTTCAGGACTCTAGGGTGGATTCACCCTCTGAAGGCATGGTGGAGGGATTTGACTCTATATGTCCTTGCTCATTTCGAGGAGGATCTAGAGAGGCTGAATCTTTATGAGGCCGTCAGGGCGACCTGCTATGGCATTCAGATGAGCGTAGCGAACTTCTACGCCATCTTCGAGTTATACTGCCCGGCTACAGGGACTTTCTTCACCCCTGTTGGCGAAATGGGCATGGCTCTGCACGAGATGTGGGAAGTCTCTGCTTTGCCTTTGGGATCCCTCCCATACGAAGAATATTTCCCATGCGAGGCGGAATTGGCACTTCTGGAGAAGCAGGAGCCCGCCTTGTTTAAGACCTACCGGGAGTTAATGTGCCACTTGTACATTTGCTCCAGCATGCATGGGAGCAGTAAGGGAGCTTCATGCAGTTTGAAGAGCTGGGGAAATTATTTATTCCCAGATATGGAAAATATTCCTGAGGCGGCTCATTGTGGAGTTGCCGATGAAGACATCTTTCACCGGATGCAAAAGCATTCTCAAGGAGATCTAATTCTGGAAGAAGATGACGGCCCCTATGAAAAAGGCGATATTCTTCGGAGTTTTCACTATAAGGCTCGTCGGCCGACGTCCCGGAAGGCACTTCTGGCTGGTTTCTTGACGGTCTGGTTGAAGAGATGTGTGGTGCCGTCTTCTTCGGGCGACGTCATTTATCCGACTGTCTTGTTGCCTGCCGCTCGTCTAGTCCATGGTCTTCTCTTGGACTTCTTCCGGCCATGGTGTGTTGTATTCAGAGAGGCCTTCGCGCATTGACGGAGGCTTTCTGTAGGCCACCAACGACGAAGCGGAGAAAGGGGACTATTTTGCCCTGCAACGGACCAAACCCCAGAATAGGTCTGCCGTATACTTATTTGATGGCGTGGTTTGCCCTTCACTGTCCCTCTATGATCGAAGCCGGAAAGGACCCCCCAAAAGGTGTTCGAATGGCGCTTCTCCGCCGATTCGAGGGATGTTCATGGCTGAAGACTTACGTTGCTGCGGTCCGTAAGTTGTTGTGCCGCTATGACGTCTATAGCCTTTTCCGCTGCTTCCCCTATATTCGGGATGCGGGCTATGGAGAAGAGTTCAAGGACGTCGGGGAAGGGCAGACATCATTGAGCCGGGGAATTTTTGAGTGGCTGGTCAGTATTCGTCCCTCACATTTGTTGTACATAAGCGAGAATACCTGCTACTTGGAGCCCTATGTTCCAAGTCAGTTTGCCCGTCAGTTTGGGTATGGCCAACTGTACGTAGGTAATCCAAACAGCAATCTGGCTTTCATGGGGAGCCTCATCGATGGAGCCCGTGCTTGGCGGTTCTTCATTGCAGGCTGTACCAAGGCACGGCTGTGCATGCCGCTAATGACTCCGAACCTTCTGATGACCCTGGGATCCTGCCAGTGGTATACGACCTCAAACTCCACACCCATCGGATTTTTTATTAATTCTTCTGGTGTGAAGTTAATTTCTCAGCGGTTGAAGTGGAAGGTCTCTGAGAAAGGCGAGGGTAAAAGGGTTCGCGTCCCAGGCCTCAAGGAGTTCATTGCCGTTGATGACAGTGAAGCCTCGGATGCAGGAAGTCCTCGTTTCGAAGTGGATACAGGTGCTGAGACTCCAGCAGCTGCCTCTGGCGTGGTGGGGACGACCCCCGTAGAACATGCCGATGTTGAAGAAGTGGAGGAAGAAGATCCCGACGTCCACTTCAAACGAAAACGGGAGGGTGGATCTCGTAGGAAGAGGGTAGTGAAGAAACCTCATCGTTACGCTCCTACGGTTGTTGCAGAGGGCGAACCATCTGCAGCGCTTCCTCCTCATGCCCCATTAGCAACTAAATTGTCGGCTCCTAAACCAACTACTAGCGAAGCTGCTCCGGACCCGGGTAAGATCAGCTTCGTCCTTGCAATATTCTTCTTAAGTGTTTCGGACAGCTCATTATTTGCTTCATGATGCAGGAACTGAGGCGGCGAGAAGCCTGAGAGCTGAAGCTGTCAGAGAACAAGGGGAGCATTATGATCCCTTGTTTACCTATAAGGAGGGCGATGAGGCTGGCTATTTCGCCGTCTCAGAAGAGTCTGGAGGTGACGCGGCTGATGTAGGTCCTTCGGGCGCTGGGACCTCGAAAGGAAGTCCTGAAGCTTCTAGCTCCTTTGGGTGGACCACGGAGGGTTTGGCAAGCGAAGGTGGGCCGGCCATTCGTGTTGATTCCGCTAAAGATTTTCCTATGGAGCCCGTGGGGACTGATGCAGTCATCAAGACGATTGAGGCGACGTTATCTTTTGGTATTATTTTGACCTTTTTAGAACTTGCTATTTGTTATGTCGTGCCTAAACAAAGTCTTATTGCAGGTGTTCCGCCTCTGGGTGCATCGACTTTAAGAGAGCCCACCTGTCTTCCTGAGGGATCCAAGGGTGAAGTAAGCACTTCGACCGCGGCGGATGCTGCTGAGTTGGATGCTTTGTATGGTGACCTACCCTCTTATCAGCCTGAACCAGCTAGAGGGACTGAAATTGAGGAGACGGTAGTCATGGAGCCAATCTCACTTCTAACCATATCGGTGAGTGAGATGCCATCAGTTTTGCCAGCGCCGCCTATCTTGTCAGGTGCGGAGCTGAAGGTGATTACCAGTCCTACTTCCCCAACACTGGTGATTGAGCCCGCTCTCCCAAAAATGGTCACTAGTCCTACCTCGGTTGTGGCTAGTGTACTAGTTTCGATGAAGACTCCTTCGAGATCACCGATGACCTCTCAGGTTGTTGCAGCCAGTGCTTCTACTATTCCTTCCACAGTGGTGTCAATAAAGCCGGTGGAATCTTCAGAGGCTGCTCATCTTCCAGGAGTGATTGAGGCCGAGAATGAATTTGTGGCTGAGCTAGTCGATAGCTTTTATAAGAGCTTGAAGCGATCCATCGCTTTGATTTTGAAAGGCTCGACTACCTCATTCTCTGCTTTGAAGGTGGTCCTCTCCCGAAGCATTGAGAGTATCCGAGACTTTGGAGGGGATGACCATGCCGCTGCATTGGAACTTCTGGTGGACCAACTTGAGAGGGATGTAGACGAATGGCGCCGTCTTAGCCATTCAGACCTGGAGTCTTCACTTAATGAGCAGCTTGCGCACCTTGTCGCTCAGATACACGAAGCTCATCTTGCCGTTCAGGAAGCCGCTAAGGCCATTTCTTCTGACTTGAAATCCTTGGAGACAAGGAAGGTCGAGCTCGGGGACGCCATAGATACTTCTAGCAGTGCTCTTCTTGACGCTGAAGATAAAATTGAAAAGGCTAAGGAGATGATCAGGAAGGCAAATCTTCTTTTATCCAAGGTTGAACCAGTGCATCTTGAAGAGACTGCGCGGCTTGAGCAGCTTAAGGCTCAGAGTGACGAACTCTCGCGGCAGGAGTCAGCTCAGAGGGCAACCTTGGTTGAGGTTGAAGCTCGCTTAGCCCAGACGGCGAGCTTTAATGAGGTTGAGCTAAGGTCGCAGGCGCTTGTTAGGGCTGCTGATGATAGAAAGACAAGACTGGCCTTTCTTGAAGGACGGATCAAATCTTATGAAGCACCCTTATAGCTTGTAATATATGTGCCTTCATGTATCCCTTCTTTTTGGAATCAATAAAAGTAATTTGTTTTGACTCCCCTTGTCGTATTTCCAACTTGTTTTATCTTTTGAATTGTTGCTTTCAAGTGGTACTACAGCCATTTGAGAAAACAGTCCGTACTGAATAATGAGACTTGGCTATCTGCCGGTTCAGAGGTCGCAATGACGTAACCGATTGAGAAGCCACCATGCTCAATAAAGTCCTTGTCAGACTAAAAGGTGAGACTTGGCTATCTGTCGGTTCAGAGGTCGCAATGACGTAACCGATTGAGAAGCCACCAATCTCGAAGTAGTCCTTGTCGGACTGACAGGTGAGACTTGGCTATCTGTCGGTTCAGAGGTCGCAATGACGTAACTGATTGAGAAGCCACCAAGCTCGAAGTAGTCCGTGTCGGACTAAAAGGTGATACTTGGCTATCTGTCAGTTCAGAGGTCGCAATGACGTAACCGATTGAGAAGCCACCAAGCTCAAAGTAGTCCTTGTCGGACTGACAGGTGAGACTTGGCTATCTGTCGGTTCAGAGGTCGCAATGACATAACTGATTGAGAAGCCACCAAGCTCGAAGTAGTCCTTGTCAGACTGAAAGGTGAGACTTGGCTATCTGTCAGTTCAGAGGTCGCAATGACGTAACCGATTGAGAAGCCACCAAGCTCGAAGTAGTCCTTGTTGGACTGAAAGGTGAGACTTGGTTATCTGTCGGTTCAGATGTCGCAATGACGTAACCGATTGAGAAGTCACCAAGCTCGAAGTAGTCCTTATTGGACTGAAAGGTGAGACTTGGCTATCTGCCGGTTCAGAGGTCGCAATGATGTAACCGATTGAGAAGCCACCAAGCTCGAAGTAGTCCTTGTCGGACTGACAGGTGAGACTTGGCTATCTGTCGGTTCAGAGGTCGCAATGACGTAACCGATTGAGAAGCCACCAAGCTCAAAGTAGTCCGTATCGGACTAAAAGGTGATACTTGTCTTTTGTAAATGTCAACAAGTATAGAACTGGTTGTCGGCTTGTCTGTCACTTGTCTTTTATAAATGTCAACAAGTTTAGACATTTGTTCAGACCAGTCAAAATTTTGATGGAATTTGGAAAAAGGTCTCGTTTTCATTGTGAAAAACGAGGAGATCACTGTCATAGGTTTAATGTTAACGTAACAGCGAAATGGATGCTAGAGGTTATACTGTTAAACATAGCATAAAAGGGGTCTCGTTCTCACGGGGAGAAATGAGGAAATCACTGTCATAGGTTTAGTGTTAACGTAACAGCGAAATGGATGCCAGATGTTATACTGTTAAACATAGCATAAAAAGGGTCTCGCTCTCACGGGGAGGAACGAGGAAATCACTGTCATAGGTTTAATGTTAACGTAACAGCGAAATGGATGCCAGAGGTTATACTATTAAACATAGCATAAAAAGGGTCTCGCTCTCACGGGGAGGAACGAGGAAATCACTATCATAGGTTTAATGTTAATGTAACAGCGAAATGGATGGAAAGATCTTTATATGTGATCTTATCATTCCATGGATGAGAATTGGTAAGTGATTTAGGAGAGGGAATCAAATGGGAACAGGTCCCTTAGGATTTTTAGCAAATCCTCAGCTGTCAACGGGTTTGATATGCCTTTACCAACTACCGTTTGAATCGGGCTAGCCATGATATTCCCCTCAGCATGATGAGTTGTCGAGGACTTATGTTGGGCTTAAACGCCAACATTTCCCCTATCCTTAACCATTAAAAGTGTTGGATCATTTGGTTAGCGTATGTGTAACCTTGATTCTCCTTTGAGACAAACAATGTATGACCAAGTTCCTACTGGTTTATAGTTGCATGATCTCGTTTGGAAGAAGAGAGAGGCTCTCCTTGCGTGTACCTTAGATATGAAGGTCTTGATCAGAGGTGTAATGTTAACTTGATCATGAGAAGGATCCTTAATCAAGGATAATACTTCTTTAAGAACTTGCCATTGATCGGTATCATGAGTAAATCGCCATCTGAAGTCATAAGGCGGTATGCTCCATTTGAATAGACTATTTCTATTACAAACGGTCCTTCCCATTTAGGCTGAAATTTGCCTTTAGTTTTGTGCGTCATGATCATCGGTCGTCTGACGGCTAAAACTAAATCTCCTTTCTGGAAGACTCTTTATTTGACCTTCTTATTGAAGGCTTTTGAGATTCGAGCTTGATACAACTCGATGTGTTGCTGAGCTTGTAGTCGCTTCTCATCTTGGGCTTCAAGCTCTTGAAGACACAACCGATCATTGTCCTCTGATATGATCTTAGTCATTAAAGTGACTCATAGTGAGGGCGTCTGGATTTCTAACGGTATGACTGCTTCACACCCGTACACCAGGGAAAAGGCGTATTGCCTGTCGGGGTTCGAACTGTGATTCGGTAGGCCCAAAAACATTCACCAAGCTTTTCGTCCCAATCTCGCTTATTCGAGGAGACGAACTTTTTGAGTAACTTAATGATCGTCTTGTTGAATGCTTCCGCCAAGCCATTAGCGGCGGGATTATAGGCGGTTGAAGCCACATTCTGAATTCGGTATTTATCACAGAATCGATAGAATACCTAGCTTATGAATTGGGGACCGTTATCATGGATGATCCGCCTAGGGACACTAAATCGATGGATGACATGATGTTTGATGAAATTAACCACGTTGGAAGTTTTGACTTCAACCAGTGGTATGGCTTCTGCCCACTTTGCAAAGTAATCGGTTATTGCCAGAATAAACCAGTGACCTCTTATCGAAGAGGGGCTGATTGGCCCTACGACATCGATTCCCCATGCTTCAAATGGCCATGAAGCAACCGTTGGGTGGAGCAACTCCGGGGGCTGATGTATGAAGTCTGCATGAATTTGGCATGCTTTGCATCTTCGTGCATATTGGATGGCATCGGCTATCATGGTTGGCCAACAATATCCAAGTCTATGCAATCTGTCTTTAAGTTTTGGACCTGGCTGATGAGCTCCGCATATGTCGTCGTGTGCTTCTTTAAGTACTTCCTGCGCCTCTGAATTAGAAAGGCAACGGAGGAGGACACCGTCATATGAATGACGGTAAAGTGTCTTCAGAGTTAGGTCGTAGTAGAAACTGAGAGACCTTCGTCTGATAGATGTCACTTCTTTAGGATCGTCTGGCAGTAGACCGTGTAAAGCATAGTCGATGAGAGAAAATCGCCAATCTCTCGGCTCAAGATCCGTCGAGACATTATAGACTTCTCGGGTTCTTAACATATGCTTAGAGCATACAAGGTGTCGAGTTGCCACTGTGAGGTGATACTCGGTGTCGACTGGCAGGGCTAGTGTTGTTGCTAATGCAGCAAGAGTGTCTGCCTTGGTATTCTGAGATCGAGACACGTGCCCGATGTAGAAACCTTCAAAATGATTAGCCAATTCGATGACCGTGTGATAATAAGGCACCAAGTCTTCGTGGCGGACCTCATATTCGCCTTTAACCTGATTGATAATCAGTTTTGAATCGCTGTAAGCTTCAAGGTAGCGTACCCCCATTCCATGGGCAAGCTGAAGGCCAATAAGTAGAGCATTATATTCCGCTACATTGTTGGAGCATGATTCTGTCAGAGAAAATGCTCTAGGAAGGACATGATTCTGTGGGGAGATAAACACAACCCCCACGCCGGCGATGATCCTGCCTTTAGGACCTATTCGTGATGCTCCATCGAAGAACATCTGTCATACTTCATCCTCTGAAGTTACATTGGACTCGAAGACTTCATCCGGAATATCTTCGTGAAGTTTTGAGTGTTCCGGAACTGGATGAGCAGCCAAGAACTCTGCAAGGGCCTGGCCTTTAACCGCCTTTTGAGGGATAAAGATCATGTCGTATTGAGACAAAAGAAGCGCCCATTTAGCTAATCTTGAATTCAATGATCCTGGCTTCATCATGAGAAGACGCAAATGATTCACTTTGGAGATGACATGTATGGTTTGGCCGATCAAATAATGTCGTGTCTTCTGAACAGCAAAGATAAGAGCTAAGCATTCCTTCTCGATAGGATTATAGCGAGATTTCGCTCATATCAGAGTCGCTGAGAGAGATTGCCATCATCCGGCAGGATGGAGATGACATTGCAAGATTTGCCCTTTGACTTGGACTTCTTTGAATCCCACTGTACGTCTTCGACAAGGTCTGGGTGTATCCACATGACTTCCCCTGTCTCCAATGTCAAGAGAACAAGACCTCTATTATCCTGATTTTTAGCTGCAGGATGTTTGACTTCCAGTCGTGGTGCAGGGACTGGATAAGTCCCGTCAGGAACTGTGACCTTTGGGGTTTTGCCGAACTCGAGGGTCACCATACTGGCAGTGACTTTCTTCTGCTCTGATTTCAATGTCAAGACTCCAGCGTCGATCAAGGCTTAAATTCTGTCCTTGAGGACAAAGCACTTGTCGGTAGGATGGTGAATCATCCTGTAGTAAAGACAGTATTTGGGATCGTTCGTGCGTCCTATCTCAATGGGACGTCGAGCCTCTGGTGGCTTCATTTTATTCCCTTTGTGGAGCAAATAGAATATTGTGACCACCTGATCGTCTCTGAAGGAGTACAGTTTCGAAGGGAATTTAGACTCCTGATTATTGAAGCCGCTCTTCTTGGCCTTCGATTGAGCATCCCCTGATAATTCAATGGACATAGTCTCTTTCCCTTTGGCTTGAGAAAACTGCGCCATGTCGCCACGTCCTTTATTGTTCATACCCCATTTGCCTTTAGGGGTGGATGGTTCGAACTTTTTAGCCGACTTTTCGGCTATCTCGGCTTGTTCGACCAATTCTTTCCAGGTATGGGCTTTGACAGCCCCCATGCGAATCTCTACTTGGTCTAAGAAGTTGTGCATGCACGTCTATAAGAGCATGGGTAATGGCATCCCTGCTGGGCACATTAAAGACAAGTTTCTGAATCGCTCAATGTAGTCACGGACAGATTCGCCCTTCTTCTGCACGGTGGAGAGGAGCTTGTCCATGGTACCTCGGTATCGTCCTCATAGAAACGAGAAAGGAATCGGGTTTCCAGGTGAATCCAAGAATTGACAGAGCCCGGAGGGAGACTTCGGAACCAATCAAATGCTACCCCCTTTAAGGTGTCGATGAACAGCCTAGCCATGATAGCATCATTGTCTATAACATTACGGTCTGAGACCGGAAATAGTAGATGTGCTGGTTTGGCGAGCTTTTACCATCGTACGTGTGTAACGTCGGCGGTTTGAACTTTGGTGGGTATGATACTGAATCCCACTCCAGCGGGTATGGACGGATTGCCCCTACTTTCTTTAATTCATCCCTCTGAGTTAGGGATGCAATTTGAGCTTGGATGCCCTTAAGAACCTCAGCGTCCAAAGAAGAACTCTCCTTGGACTTCTCCGTCTTTGGCTGGTCATTGCTAAGATGTTCTTCTTCATCATGATTACTTCCGGTATCATTGTTATTCCGGTTATTGAGGAGTTGAGCGAGCATCTGTTGAATGTTGTCCAGAGCTTCTTGCTGGGTTTTGGAAGTTTGCTCCTGAGCTTCCAAACGCAGACGAAGGTCATCATTACCATTGTCAGCCATATTGACTGATACTCTGTCCGTTCGCACGGAGCTGATGGTCGCCGAAAAGGCATACCCACTATCTTTTTCTTCTTCATCGGACCATTGGACTGATCCTTTTATTGGTTCTGGTGAGGCTACTGCAGCTGAAGAAGATGGCTGTTCATAACTGTAGGGTATTGCAATCCTAGATCTGGTGTTGCAAAAGACACCTTCTTCATGTACCAGGACTTCGCCCAAGCCTGGGCTGTAATCTGGATCTGAGGAACTGTAGGGAGTGTCGTGGGACGCTTGTTTGCTCCTGTGCAGCTCTCGTCCTCTTCCGGTCATGTTAACGGATACGCTCCTTTTGCGATGCTTCATCAGAGCTTGCACCGTCAGTCGATCAAAAACTGATTGTCGGCCTGGAGAAGTGGCGAGGATTAGTCCTAGCCGGCAATGAACCGAGTGGACTGTCACCAACTGCCACTTGTTGACAACAGGGGGGAGTAGTTCGGAAAGATTCTGACTTCCGTTTGTTTGTCAAGAATTCCCGCAAGTCAGACCCAGTTGGGCCTAAACGATCCAGCGCAGAGGCTCTTTTGGATCGCGCGTAGGACGATGTCCTACTCCTTTTATCCCCGCAGAGGGGATTAGCACTGAATAGTGCTTCAGCTCTAGCTTCGCGGCTAAGAACCTTGGGAATGTCCTTGGGTGTTGAAGCTGCATAAGCAACGCTGTCAACACTTAGGGATAATCCCTTAGCTCCGCTACAAAGCGCGAGCTTAGCGCTTGAGGAACTGGGGAGCGGAGCACGCTGTGGTGCTTTATCCGCTATGCTGCTGCGAAGGCGATTAGCCTTAGATAGTGCTTTGGCTCTAAGTTCGCAGCTAAAAGCTTTGGAAACGCCCTTGGGCGCTGAAGCTGCATAAGCAACGCTATCAGCACTTAGGGACGATCCCTTAGCTCCGCTGCGAAGAGCGAGCTCAGTACTTGAAGAACTGGGGAACGAAACACGCTGTGGTGCTTTGGTTCCAGCTTCACGGCTATGAACGTCGTGCGAACCCTGAGGTACAGTAGCTTCGCTCGTGAGAACGAGGCTGGCGCGAGTTGTTGCTCTTGAATTGGGCGAAGGTACTGTCGCCATTGTGACTTCGCGGCTAGCAGCATTGTTGGAGCAGGCAGGCATCTTGCCTTTTTCTTTGCAAGAGAGACGCACTTGTGGCGTAGCTACGCCTGAGACTTTATTCAGAGCCTTCTGCTTTGGCCTCCACATCTGCTTTGACAAGGGAGACTTAAGTTCGCAAGGAACCTGACCGGCCACACGCGAGGCTGAGGAGTGTTGGCAGAATTCTGCTCCTGGTTTCTGTTCTGAAACCTTGGTCATGGAGACCTTTCTATGTTTCCGCGCGTGAAACATTAGACCACCCCCAGAGAGGACTTCTTCAAAATTTTCTTGGTCGAAGTGGACGACCAGGTTCTCAAAAGTGTTGGACTTGGACTGCGGGCGTGCTACCTTGTTGCGCCAGAGAACCGCAGTAGGCTCGCAGAGAGTCTTATCTGTCTCCGCAGAGACTTGCCTTGAAGATTTAGCCAGAGAGGCTCTGGCCGCACCGGCTTTCCTGAATTCAGAGATAAACCCGAAGGTCTGTTCGTCGCACTGCGATACTTGATTCTCAGCAGTGGAGAATTCGTTCCCCAGCGGAGTCACCACCTTGTTTTCCATTGATTTGCAAATGGGAAAACTTACAAAAAAGAAAAGGGTCGAGGAGCTAAATTACAAGTAACACAAAAGATTACAAGTAGATCTCCTCGGAGATTCTAGAGAAGTGTGCCAGTAGGAGTCTGGTCAGCGCGCGACCACTTTGTCCCTTTGACGATGCGATCGATGAGATTCCCTTCTCGCCTCGTTCGGGGAATCAGAGAACGGAAGGTTAGTAGAACCCTCTTGTTGCTTCTCAAAACCGCCTTCACTTAGGAATTCCTTCTCGCCTGGTTTCAGAAATTCCTTGAGAGGAAGGAAGGTATTAGGGTATCAGCACCCTGATTAGAGAAGCGGTTCTCTAAAGTCTCTGAATTCTTAGAAGCAAGAGAGTAGATCTCTGTTTGTGCACGCGATGCGTCCTCTCGAGAAGTCTGCCGTCTCTCTGGAGCGTCGTCTCTTGCGTGTTCCTCCTCTCTCCTTGTGCCCCGGTGGGCTATTTATAGGGAGAGCAAGGGTATAATTGTTCCTTAAAAATATAGAAACAGATTGAATCAAATCTGTTCAAATCTGGAAAGTAGCCTTGTTGCGAGGCTAGAATCAGCTTCTGCGAAGCTAGAAGTAATAGGTCGGTTGATCCTCCTGATCTGTTTTGATCCTTTCCATATAATTGAAAGATTCCCCTGGATCCTCTTACTCGTTTTAGGAGAGTCAAGAGATTATGACAATCAACTGCTAAATTTGATCTCAGATTTGATCTTGATTGGATTTAATCTTGATCCTGATTAGATTTGATCTCATCTGGAGATTTAATTGGTCAAAGATTAACCATAACAGACCCGCAGCGGAGCTGCCGCGTCGAGCTCGCAGCGGAGCTGGAAGAAGCATATGGCGAAATCAGAAGAAAGCTCTTCAGCGGAGCTAGATAACATCTGTGGCGAAGCTACCGGACATTCTTCTGCTTCAAGCGAAGCTAACTCTCTGCGGAGTTAACTGAGCACTTCTGGCAAAGCTATAGGTTAGCTTCCTGACGGAGCTTTGAATGGCTTCAAGGCGAAGTTGGGCGATCTTAGCCTCTCAGGCGAGGCTATCCCTTTGGGCTCATGTGATGCTAAGTGCTAGCATCTTAGACCTACTGAGGTCTGTTTAGAGACAATCTGGGCTTACTGTCTGCTTCACTGGATCAGTAAAGTCCAAGTTGTTGCTTTGTCCCTCGGGGATGAATGAAAACTGGTCATCAGCTTATCTGTCACTTGTCTTTTGTAAATGTCAACAAGTACTGAACTGGTCGTCAGCTTGTCTATCGCTTGTCTTTTGTAAATGACAACAAGTTTAGACATTGTTCGGACAATCAGCCTATCTTTCACTTGTCTTTTATAAATGTCAACAAGTTTAGACATTGTTCAGGCCGGTAAGAATCTTGTCTTTTTTAAAGTGTCAACAGCTGACTAGGTAGGGGATTGAGAGGCGAAACCTCGAAGGTTTGTGGTTTAACATAATTAAGCCCGTCTTGACGGATACCACCGATCTTGTCACCTACCTGGCAGATTAACTTGTGGTTAAGGTCTGCAATATACCTTTCGCGGATAATTTAAAGTTAGAAATCGTCTAATCTAAGCTTACCCTAGAATAGAATTGATTGATTTTTGTTTTCTTTTTTTGTGAATTGATTGTGCATGTAAGAGTGATAAAGAGGCCCATTACATCTAGATTGATTAGGACTAAGTCAATACCTCAACCCAACCAAAAATAAATCACCACTAAATAAAAAATAAAAAATATTCCCATGATTATCCATATTCATTTGGGTACAATTCATTTTATAGGCCAAATCTATCTTTCCATCCACCAACCTCTTTTCTGAATTTTCATTCCCAACCAACCCTCTCATTTTTTACATTCTAACCTATCATTTGGTGTAATTATTGTAATAATCCATCTCATTCTTCGAAACAGTGTCCCTCGATAGGGTGTTCGTTAGGACGAGGCCAAAATCAGTTTCACACATTTCAAAGACCTATGAGCGAGCCTTATCCATCACATCATTTATAATTCAATAACAATTATAAGAGGACATACAAACTTCACACCAAATGCTAAGTGATAATGTTTCACACTGGGCCTACCTAGAGATGATGGCTAAGAAGTTAGCAGTTGAGTAAAAAGTGAATTTATTTTCTACTCGACCTGTTTTTGATTCAAAACCAAATAGACCTATATCAATTCAGGAACACATCAATCGAGATAGAATGAAAAAAAGTCCAAAGTGAAAAATTCACATCACTTCTAAATCATACATCTTCATGAAGAAAACGAGTTCAATAATGAACCCAATGAGGAAGTATGCGAATTAAACGACTATCATCGATATCGAGACACAAACTGAATAGAGAGTAGTTGGTCGAATATTCACCTCATAGAGAGCAAGTTGAGTCATATAGTGAGAATAAATGTGACGATGAATCTTTGTGTTTGGATGAAGTGTTTCAAGATAATTTGAATACACATACACCTCCCAAGAAAATAGTTGAATTATATTGTGAGTATGTTTGTGAAGATGATGAGCCTCTATTTCTTAATATATTGTTTAAGGATGAATGCGATTATAGCGGTGAGAAAACATATCTTAAAGATGTTACGTCTAGAGTTCCCTTTGAGAGAAGAAAGCTTGATTTAACTATCTTCATATTCAAAGAACCAACTAATGATCAATCGTTTGAAAATATAACTCAAGAACCTCAAATTAAACAATACTTTAAAAACTCTTCGAAGATGAACTTAACTGTTTGAATGAATTGATTAGGGATGCTTTGATTAGTTATATACCTCCGAAAGATATGTTTAATTCAAGTCTTCAGGAGATGTATGAGAAAAAATTCAAAATTCTAGGTATTCATATTGTTTATGAACAACAATATATAATGAGGATATATTTGTGAAGAGTGGTGAAGAGAAGAAGAGTAAGAGGAAGTTGAAGAAAGTGATGAATAAGTTGGAGAGAATGAACACAAAACTGACAAAAAGATTAACATCTCCAATTTTACCACTAAAAAGGATACATTTGAATGATGGAAAGCGAGCTCGAGGGAAGAGACCGCGCAAATTGGTAACATCACCTCTCTTACACTTTATTTCATGTATTCATACATTTCTCATTCATACATTGAGGACAATGTATGAGATAGGTGTGGGTGAGGATTCACTAACATACTAACATATGCTAACATATAGATACTAACTAATTTTTTTTAAATTTTTTGAAAAAGAAAACAATATTTTGAGTTATTATTGTAAGTGATTAAGTTAATTTTAGGGAATAGAAAATCATTATTAGGATTTCTTAATACCTGATCAAAATAAAATTATCTATTTGATTTTAGGTTTAGGAGGAAAAATCAAAAAAAATAATTTAGCCTTGATTTTTATCTTGATGAAATATGCATTTTTTATACACATTCACTCTTAAGATTCAAAACAAAGACTCTTGTGTCTTAGAGAAATATATATATATTATATATATATATATATATATATATATATATATATATATATATATATATATATATATATATATATATATATATATATATATATATGAAAGAAATAAAAAATAAATAAAAACAAACTAATTATTAATTAGCTAGGTGTTTTGGCCTAAGGAAGCTTTGGTATTTACACGAAAGGTAATTAGATAAGTTTGAAATATATATATATATATATATATATATATATATATATATATATATATATATAAATATAATATATGTATTAACACATCTAATAATCAATTAGTTAGGTATAAGGGCCTCAAGAAGTCTTGATACTTACACGAAAGAAAATTAGATGAGTTATACATATTAAAAAAAAGAAGTGCTTAAAGGGCAAAAAAGTGGTAATACTTCAAACTACTTAAAAAAAAAAGAAAACAAAAAGGGTTGTGTATATATATATATATATATATATGAATTAGAAGGCATAAGAGTTAAAGTCTCCGGAGTCAAAAATTCATGGTCGCAAAGGTGCGTATGATTTAGGGTAAAATAAAAGACTAAGTGAGAAACTCAGTTTTAATCCTAAGCTAATTTGATAATAAATATTTGCATAAGAGACTAAGTATAAAAATGAATAATTTGGTGATCCTAAAACTTATAGGTTACTTGATTTTTACAATAGTATTTCAAATATTCTTTTCTTTCAAAAATAAAATTTCGAAAATGTTAACATTTTATTTTTCTTTTTTTATGGATTTTGTGGGTATAATTCACTGAAAACCCTCACGAGACAACACTCGTCTTCTAGGGGTAATCTAGAGGTTTAACGGCTTGTTGCACGTGCCAAGTGCCTATGATTCCTACGAAAGTGAGTTAAGTTAGATTAGTTTAGTTTAGATTTTTTTCACTCGAGGATGAGTAAAAGATAGGCGTGAGTGTGATTGTTCATCAAAAGTGCATATTTTTAATCACATTTTCATGTTTATTTTTTATAAAGCACTGTTATTTAATCATTTTATTGTTTTGTAGTGTGTATGCCTCGATAATTAAAAAAAAAAGAAAAAATCCTAAAAGAAGCCCACAAGTTAAAAAAAAGCCTAAAAATCCATCAAGCCCAAGTAAAATCAGAAATTATCCTGTCCTAAGTCAAATATAAAGGAGAGAATTCAAGTTTAAAATTCAGATTTATAAATAACTCGTTTCCTAAGTTATCTAGAAAACAAGATTTTTTTTAATTTCAGAATGCAAACGGGGATTCTAAGAATAGATCTCTAGATGGATTGATAAGATGAAGCCACACGTCAAAGCACATGCCCAAACTCCACAAAAAGGCCGCGACAACCCCTTTTTTGCTGCGAAAACGGGGCATTCTTGTACTCGCGGTTTGAGGGGTATTCTACTGGGACTCTACTGTTGAAATTCTCTATAAATACCCCTAAAGAGTAACAGAGGAGAGACATATTAGAGAATCAAGTTTAGGATTTTCTTTATATTATCTTTTCTTTCCGAATCTTCATTGTATTTTCTAGTTTTTCTATTTTGAAGAAGATTTGTAAACAGAAGAAGGCTTTTTTACTTGATCGATAACAAATTTAATAAAGGTTCTTATTTTCTTCCATATCCCTTTTTGCTATTTTATTTTGTGTTCTTCAATTCTAATTTGGCTTCTTTTATGCATCCCTTAAATACCATGCTTAGTTCCACTATGAACGTTAGTAACTAATTTTCTCGTAACTTGCTAATCTCTCCACCAAATAAAGCTTAGTTTTATAAGATAAATTAATTGAACTCTATGCCTATTTGAAACCCTAAGGATAAGTTAATAATTCTTGAAGATTAGTGATTAATTAAGTTAAATTAGTTTTTGGGTATTCTATTTAATGGTTATTCTTTGTTTATACGTTGATACTTTGATAGCTTAATGTTAAGTGTAAAACAACTTTTCTTATGCTACATTTTGAGACTTTGATAAACTAATATTTAATTTTATCTAGTGTATTTTAATTAGGGTTTACTTTCTATCATACTCTTCTTACTTGAATTTGAAGTAACACTCTAGGGTTAATTTTTATAAGTTCAATATGATATTTATTCTTAATAACTAGTGCATGGTTGTGGTAGATGATTAGTGGGCTATAATCCTTCTTTCTATTTAAATCAGCTCTTTTATAACTATTATCTTTTCTTTTCAAGTTTTACACAGAAAGAGCGTATGGGGATTAAGAGGCAAGATCCTCAAAAATCAGTGATTTGACGTAATTAACACTCGTTGCTCTGCACGGATAACTCCTACTGCGTTTTGCCCTACCTGACCAATTAATGATTGTTCATCAATAGTGCATATTTTTAGTCACATTTTCATATTTATTTTTTTTATAAAATATTACTTTTTAATCATTTTATTGTTTAGTAATGTGCAAGCCTCTATAATTAAAAAGAGAAAAGAAAAGAGCCAAAAGAAACCCACAAGTTAAAGAGAAATCTAAAAGCCCATTGGCCCAAATTAATTCAAAAATTATCCTATTCTAATTCAGAGATAAAAGAGAAAGTTAATTTAAATTAAGTTACTTGATCCCTAAGTCAAAGAAGGAAAGAATTTAAGTTTAAAATTCAGATTTATAAATAACTTATTTCCTATGTTATCTAGGAAACAAGGTTATTTTAAATTCTAGAATTCAAATGAGAATTCTAAGGATAGATCTCCGGATGGATGGACAAAATGAAGCCAGGCGCTAAAGTGCATGCCCGACTCCACAAAAAGGCAACGCCTCCTTCTTTTTTGCCGTAGAAATGCTGTATTCCTGTGCTTGCGTACGTGGGGGTTTGTGAGGAGTATTTTACTGAGACTCTACTACAGAAATCTCCTATAAATACCCCTAAAGAGCAACAGAGGAGGGGCATCTCTGAAAAAATCAAGTTTAAGGTTTTCTTTAGATCATCTTTTCTTTTAGAATTTCCATTATAATTTCTAATTTTAGTTTAGTTTAAGTTTATAAAGAAAGAAGGAGCTATTGTATTTTGATAGTGACAGCTCAACAAATAAGGTTTCTTTTGTTCTTCTTTTCAATTTTCTTTTCATTGATATTTATTTGTCTCCTTTATATGCTTTCTTAATTTAGTCTTCAAGCAAGAGTAGGTAGATCTTTTCTCATAACTTGCTAAAACATCATCACCATTACATCAAGTATCTAGTAGATAATCAGATTAGATCGTATGCATGCCTACTCCAATCCTTATTTTTGAAGACACATTAGGATAAACAACTAGGTCAAATATTTGCTATTACTTTTTAACTGTTTTTTTTTAATCTATGTTTGATGAAGATCTTGATATTTTAATGTTAGACTTTAATCAGTGTTATTTCAAATAGGGTTAAGATTTGTTAAGTACTTTCTAATGATTTTTTCTTACTTATACTCGATTGACAATCTAGGTATTATAACGTTAAAACTTGGTTGGTGTTATTTCAATTCATAATCTAGTTTCTATCTTATGTATTTTGCTTGATTTTTTTGGTAGAATATCATGTTTAGAGTTTGAATTAAAGTAATTATTTATTGGGCATTAGCATGTTATGTTAGTTGATTATTAGTAAGCTCTGAACCTTTCTTTTAGATTAATTCTTTATCCGCATACAATCCATTCCTTCTTTTTCAAGTTTTTTAACACAGAGAAGATAGTATGAAGACAATGTACCAAAAAGCTTCCATCGCATCTTTCCCTGAGTCGACTAGGTATTTGGCCTAATTGACTATTTTGTAATGAAACAGATTTTTCAGCTTTATGCTTGTATCATTAGTCGACTGGGCTAAATACCTAGTCGACTAGGTTAGATTCCTCCTATGCAATCCAACTTTGAAATAACCGACACGCTCTCGTATTCGACACTATTAATTGCATCTCTTTTTGGCTAAACTCTAACAGAGTGAAAAAACTCTTTCGACAAGATTTTTCTCTCTCCCCACAGAATAAGCTATGGGTTGAGAGAGACATCACAAGAGTTATTCTTGCAATAAAGAAGGTCCGAGAATGGACGCATATGCACCTAACTGAGGGATTTCTGTTTGTGATTATAAATGCCTGAGAACTGCAAGGTGGCACACATTCCTCGCGAGAGGAATTGCCTGGCTGATTGTATGATTGTTGGAGGTTCCAAATACTGAAGTTGAATACGTAATAAGAAACATATTGTCAGAGTCGTATAATCAAACTGGATAATAGAAGTAGAGGATTAGAGAGAAAGCATCATTAGCTTCTCTTGTATTACCAAAAAGAAAATAAAAGAGCTTGCCACATCAGTAAATAACTTTGTCAGCATTCCTCCTCAAAATGAGAATTTTGACAAGAAGGTCACAATATTAATTTTTATTCAATCTCTTCATTTCTTTTGATTATTAATAAAAAAATTGGAACCAAACTGTCAAACAAATATATTGAAGCTAATAAATAATAATGGGACCATAACTGGTCCCCCCTTTGAATTACTCATTTTCTTTGAAAAATCAGACTTATGTTGGTGTCGGATTTTTCTTACATTGTTTCCGAGCCACCTAGTCTTTACACAGGTCATAAAAACATGTAGATTGGGATGAATGAAGTACCTCATCTAATTTTAATAAAAATGCACTTTGGTAAATGAGCATAATAATACTAATAATATTCAAGGAGTATTAAAGTCGCTTCCATATATATGTGTGTGTGTGCGCGCGCGCACACGGGCGCAAGCATATTCAGTTTGAGCGTGTGGGTGTGTGCACAACCTCTTATTGCACAACCTCTTATTCTCCGAAGCCACAGCTAGGCCTGTCAATGGGTCGGGTCCAGACCCAGACCCGACCCGGACCCGACCCGATTAAGCGTGTATGAAAAGGGTTGCTCTGGACCCATACCCGTTTACCCGTATACCCGAGTATTAAATGGGATGGGTTTGATTTTACTTGAACCAGACCCGATTACCCATTTACCCATTTCAAAACATAAATATAAATAATACTAATAGAATTAAAACCCTCTCAAGACTCTATCAATAAATGATCCATTTGTGCTTTAAATGTTGAAGACTGTTGGTTGATTAGTAGGTGATTATATTGTTGTGTTTTCCCAAATAAATTTGGAGGCCTTGCTTTAAATTTTTTTCTTTATTATAGTCTTTCATCGAAAATTTTCCCTCCACCTCTTGCACCTGGTTACATTTCATCTTTTATTGATATTAAAACATGCTTTGTTTCTCTTTACAAAAATTTTTTCCCTCTCTTCATGTGTTTTTGTTACTGTATTTGTTTATATTTTTTTTTTGTTATGGGTCTGGGTAAACGGGTCTGGACCCGCGGGTACAGCAGGTCTGGGTATGGAAACTCACCTTCTGGACCCGCGGGTATGTTGAAAAAGAGAGATTATTACCTAGGAAGCTGACTGGATTGCTGGATTGCCATGGGTCGCGTCGAGGAGATCGCCAAGGAAGTCGACGACGGAAGGCAAAGTGAACAGCAGCAGAAAACAGCAGCAGCAGCAGAATCAGGCAGGGTCGGTCGACCGGCCCGGTCGACCGACGTGCACAGCATGCACAGAGGATGGAGCGGTCGACCGGGCCGGTCGACCGCAGTGCCTGACTGACAGATCCCAAGTCTCGGGTTTTCTGGGTCGACCGGCCCGGTCGACCGGAAAACCCTGACTGACAAACCCAACTCTCGGGTTTCTTGGGTCGACCGTCACGGTCGACCGGTATAAGGAAGTCGGTCGACCGGCCCGGTCGACCGACAGTCGGGTTCTGGGTTAAATCTGCTGATCCGCTGTATGAGGTATTTAAGCCTATGTTGATCCTAGGGTTTTGTATCTCTGATGAGAACCTGCGAAAAAGGATTAGCCCTAAGTTCTCTTGCATTCAAAGAGACTTAGAGCCATTGTAATCATCTTCCTAATAGAAATCTCTCCGTTGATTGCCCCGAGGACGTAGGCATAGAGGCCGAACCTCGTTAAATCTTGTCTTTGTGATTTGTGCGTTCTTTGTGTGATTGTTGGGTTGTTCTTTGTACTGGAGATCTTGGGATTCTCTATCATTTGGTTGTTATGATTGGATCGCGCGCACAACAAGTGGTATCAGAGCATCCAGGCTACGCTTGGGATTCTGAGGATTCGAAGGGCTCCAGATCTGATCATGTGGAGATCGTGTGTCGATCTCAGATCTGAGGTATTGGGTGTTCGAGGAGATCGTGTGTCGATCTCAGAAGGACTCAAGGAGGGCTCGTTGAATCCGTGGTGGAGTAGATCTGGTGAGAAACTCGATCTAGGGTTTCGAGGGGCAGGTAAAAATTATATTTTTTATCTGTGTATAGATCTATTTCAAGGTAGTTGATTTTCCGCGTAGATAGAGGATCAGGGAAATCTCAATGGCAGAAGAAACTGCATTTGTTAAGGCAATGAACAATCACCCAAGGATTGAAGTTGTTAAGTTTAATGGGACTAACAATTTTGGTATGTGGAGATGCGAGGTTATGGATGCGCTGAATGCATCAAACCTCGAAGACACTCTCCTATTGGAGAAGAAGAAGAACACTATCACTGATGAAGACTGGGCGAAGATGAACAGATCGACATGTGGCTTGATACGTTCATGCTTGTCACAAGACATAAAATACCTTGTGCAACATGAGACGTCAGCGAAGAAACTGTGGGAAACCCTTGAAAAGAAGTACCTGACGAAGAGTGCAGAGTCCAGGTTGCAGCTTAAGAGTAAGCTGTATCAGTTCAGGATGAAGAAGGGGAGCACAGTCAATGAGCACATCAACCGATATACGAAGCTTCTTACAGATCTGCTGAATGTGGATGTCACGGTTGATGAGGAAGATAAGGCGGTCATCTTTCTGAATTAACTTCCTGCAGAGGAGTACGAGACATTCACACTGACCTTCATTAATGGAAGGCAGAGCTTGGATTATGATGAGGTGTCGTCTGCACTGATGAGTTATGAGACAAGGAAGAAGGAAAGACATCCTTCTCAGACAAGTTCATCAGCAGAGGCATTGGAAGTAAGAGGTAGAGGTTCATCAAGGAAGGGAAAGGAGATTAGAGGAAGATCAAAGTCCAGGCCGGGCTTCAGAAATCTGAAGAGGAATCAGTGTGCCTTGTGCAAGGAACTAGGACACTGGAAAGCAGAATGCCCTAAGGCCAAAGATAAGAAGATGGAGTCAAAGACCGAGGCGAATCTCACACAGGCGGATGGATCGAATGATGACTCTTCAGTGTTCTCTCTCTCGGTTACTACACCTACTATTAGTAACTCAGATAGTGCTGAGTGGATCTTGGATAGCGGAGCCATCTATCATGTGTGCCCGAACAGGGCCTGGTTTTCTAGCTTTGAGAAGCTGGATGGATGTTACACGGTCATGGGAGATGACCATCCGTGTAATATAGAAGGGATGGGTACAGTTCGTATCAAGATGGAAGATGGGATAGTTCGAGAGTTGAAGGAGGTGAGGTATGTACCTCATCTAAAAAGGAATCTTATCTCAGTTGGCACTTTGAAAGCATCGGGCATGGTGATATCTGTTCGAGATGGCGATCTCAGGATGATCAAGGGCTCGATGGTGGTGATGAAGGGCGTCCGCCGTGGAAATCTTTACTACTTGAAGGGTAGTATGATGACAGATCAGGTAGAGACTTCGAGTTCTTCAGATGTTGGTGGTCCGGAAGTTTGGCAGGGAAAGGTCGGACAGGAAGAAGAAAAGTCTTTGCGAGCTCCTGCAAAGAAGGAAATGGAAGGTGCTGCTACCTGCAAGTTAGAAGGTGGACACAGCGTTCTGGACAAGAAGAAGGTGAGATTCAGCACCAGTACTCACCACAATGAAGGTCTTCTTGATTGTGTTCACATGAGCGTATGGGGACCTGCTAAGACGGCATCGCTTGGAGGTCACAGGTACTTTGTCTCGTTTATTGATGGTTCATCTAGGCAGGTTTGGATATATCCGATGAGACAAAGGGGAGAAGCCCTAGATGTGTTGATGAAGTGGAGAGGAAGAATGGAGAGACAGATAGGTAGGAAGATAAAGGAGCTTCATATTGGTAATGTTGGAAAGGACATGTACCAGTTCCTACAATTTAGCCAGAACACAGGGATTGTAACTCACTTCACAACAGGTAAAGATGAGTTGGCTAAAGATGTAGTCCGTTCCTTGCTGGAGGAGGTTCGGCGGTTGTTGTCTAATGCAGGATTAGACAGGTCGTTTTGGGTTGAGGCGACTGAATATGCTAGCCATCTCATGAACAGATCGACTGCAATTGGAGATAGAGCTCCACTGAATATTTGGTCTGGAGAAGCTGCTCAAGGTCATGGTGTGCTGTGGGAGTTTGGAAGTCCGGCCCACTTCAGTGCCAAGAATGGCAAGGTGAATCCGCAGGCAAAGAGGTTTGTCTACTTGGGTGTCAAAAGGAACAGGTACAGGTTGTGGGACCCCGAAGACAAGAAGATCGTGATGAGCAGGCATGTCACATTTGGAGAGACTTCAGTGTTGAAGTCCACTGTCTCTCAGCAGGTGGAGAGGACGGAGACCAAGGAAGGATTGCAGCGGTGGAGGTTGATGCTACTCCATCATCTCCAGTTGGTTCGGCATCAAAGGATACTTCAGCGGAGGTGACACCGGGTGGAGTTCGTGATACCAAAGGTGATGCTGAACAGGTTGACGACATTGTTGAGGATGTCGAGTTATTTGCAGCCATTGGAACTAAGGTGAAGCCACGTTTATGGATAAAGAAGCATGAATCTCAAGCTTGTGGTCGTGACAAGCTGAAGTTGAAGGCCGTTGTTCTCCATGATGGTCGGGAAGAGGTTCATATGACTCAGCCAAACAGGTTCGTTGCTGCAAATAGAGGTACCATTGTTTGAGCTTGTTGAAGCTCATTTTAATGAATTAAGGTTGGCTTGATCCTTTTGGGCAAAGGTACGTAGGCAGCCGTAAAGGCGCAGCCATTTGGTGATGCAACTCTTATGAAGCTAGTTTGGGTTCTCGAGATGTTATTGTGGATCTTCACGTAGAGGTGAAGAGTTGTGGCCTATTGAAGCTTCAAGTAGAGATGGAGAGACTTCACGTAGAGGTGAAGAGACTTCATGTAGAGGTGAAGTGGTGTGGCCAGTTGGATCTCACGTAGTGGTGAGATGGTGTGATCTCGATGAACAGGTTTATCTTCCGGTTAGAAGATGTTGAGCTTGCATAAGGAGTGGTGTGCATCAAGTTGAAGCCGATGATGTTTGGTGTGTTCTACGCAGACTTGGTTGGACCGTCAGTGGAAGACAGTAGACTAGATAGAGCTGGTCAGTTGGAGAGTCAGTGTTGGCTCGTGAGGAAGTCTTCGTGAGGTCGTGAAGTTGCGGAGTAGAAGCCATGTTGGTAATCGGCAGGTATGGAAATTCTCCTAAGGTGAAGTGCAGGGAAGGCATGTGCGATGTTTTTCAGGAAAAGTTGAGCTAAAGATTCCAAGCCGAGATCGTGTGTCGATTTCGCCGAGATCGTGTGTCGATTTCGACCGGTGCGCGCAAGCCGAGATCGTGTGTCGATTTCGCCGAGATCGTGTGTCGATTTCGCCAGGTGATGGACTGGGGTTCGTTGGAGTTCGGCTCAGATTTGAAAATCTTCGCCGAGGTGGAGAATTGTTGGAAGAGAGAGATTATTACCTAGGAAGCTGACTGGATTGCTGGATTGCCATGGGTCGCGTCGAGGAGATCGCCAAGGAAGTCGACGACGGAAGGCAAAGTGAACAGCAGCAGAAAACAGCAGCAGCAGCAGAATCAGGCAGGGTCGGTCGACCGGCCCGGTCGACCGACGTGCACAGCATGCACAGAGGATGGAGTGGTCGACCGGGCCGGTCGACCGCAGTGCCTGACTGACTGATCCCAAGTCTCGGGTTTTCTGGGTCGACCGGCCCGGTCGACCGGAAAACCCTGACTGACAAACCCAACTCTCGGGTTTCTTGGGCCGACCGTCACGGTCGACCGGTATAAGGAAGTCGGTCGACCGGCCCGGTCGACCGACAGTCGGGTTCTGGGTTAAATCTGCTGATCCGCTGTATGAGGTATTTAAGCCTATGTTGATCCTAGGGTTTTGTATCTCTGAAGAGAACCTGCGAAAAAGGATTAGCCCTAAGTTCTCTTGCATTCAAAGAGACTTAGAGCCATTGTAATCATCTTCCTAATAGAAATCTCTCCGTTGATTGCCCCGAGGACGTAGGCATAGAGGCCGAACCTCGTTAAATCTTGTCTTTGTGATTTGTGCGTTCTTCGTGTGATTGTTGGGTTGTTCTTTGTGCTGGAGATCTTGGGATTCTCTATCGTTTGGTTGTTGTGATTGGATCGCGCGCACAACAGGGTAAATGGGACGGGTATGGTACCCTCTTGGGTAAACGGGTCCGGGTATGGTACCACCTGTACTGCCCCGAACCCCACCCATCGACAGGCCTAGCCACAACAATGCAAAAATGAAATGTTAAATTTGATTTGAACTAAGAAAAACTGGCATTAATTGTGGATTTAATTAGCCCATGTTATGCCTATGGATTTTCATGTATAGTGTAAAATTCGACTAGGAATATGATGACAATAAATGTCACCATGAGATAATGTTAGATGAGTCCAATATAGCTTTTGACCTAAAATCCTCAACTGAAGTTAGGTCCTACTCTAAATTAAGATAAAAACATAGTTAGAGAGTATATATTCCATATCAGGGGGAATTTATGCAGTAACCTTTATGAGTAGGGTAGATATGGAGATGTAGTTTTGGCATCTCAAGTGAGTGTTTAGTCTTTTAGGATATTTACGAGCTATAAAGGTTATCAAAATAGTTCTTTCCTTTCTTTTTTTTTGCTAAGCTACCAAAATGTTTTACAAGAGAGGACATCTATTAATTACGAGAGTTTCTGTCAAGCGTGACACATGGTCAGTCTTGAGTTCATCAAGAGCTCTGCTCACGTAAAGGTCATCGGTTTGAACCTCACTGCCAACATATTTAGTTTTATTTAATTTCAATAATCTGATTTTCTAGCAATTTTTTTTTAAATGGGAGCTCCTTATGGGCTCTTAATAGAGAAGCCTAAGTCCAATCACAAAGGCGCCTCCCAGCCCTCAAAAGGAATGATCGCGAGGCAAAACGCCGGAGCGGCCGACCGGGGTGCTGACAACGAATCTCATCCGCACAGTTCCAATCCTACGGCCAGATTCAGATACAACCCGCGACCGTCACCTTTATCTGACCAAAATACCCTCCTCTGATTCCCTCCCACTCACTCCCACGCCGGCAAATAACGGCTCATAAAGGACACTGGAACGTCATTTGATGTACCAGACAGCAATAAACTAATAATTCCCGCAGACCCGCAATCAGATTAGGTCTTCTCCCTATAATTGGACTCCTTCAGTGTGAGGTGGGCGGCTAGGTTTCTATTTCTTTCTTCTCTCTCACTCAAGAACCCTAATTTTTTCTCCCCTTCTCGTCTTCATTCTTTGCTGAACCTGCGGTTATTAGGGTTTTAGTGGCTTAGGATTATTTCTATGGCAATCGGTTCATTGAACCATTCCGTCCATTGCTAGGGTTTGTAACAGCCTCTCGATCCGATCCCAGCTCCGATCCCTCTCTTTTCAGGGATGACGACTGTGAATCCGTTTGATCTCCTCGGCGATGACGACAACGACGACCCTTCGCATTTGATCGCCGCCGCTCAACAGCAGAAGGCCGCTGCTGCCGCGGCGGCAGGGGGGAAGAAGTCTTCCCCCGTCACCGCCGCCGCACCAGCGGCGGCGAAGATGCCGACGAAACCGGTGCCTCCCTCTCAGGCTGGTAATGATTTGTTTCGATCTTTTGTAGGATGTGGGTTTAAATGGAAATTTTGCTTTGTATTATTTGTGTGTTGTTGATTTGGAGATTATCAGTGTGAAAGTTGATATCTTTTTCGCTTTTAGTTTGTTTTCCATGCGCTAACTTTTGTTTTATTGGGAAAGGTTCTCATTTATTACACTATGGTTAACATGTGTAGATGGTATGTTTTTAGTGTTTATATTTGTTAATGCATATCTTATAGAATTGTTTTTAATAGTGTATTTTGCAATTCTCATGGTTTTTAGTGGCTGCTCTATTATGATTGGAAAACTTTTATAGATCACCTACATTTGTTTTTTGTATATACCAACATAATTGTGTGGGCAAGATTGGAACTTTTTTCTCCTTTTGTTCATTTCGGTGGAACCACATTATTATGATCTAGGACCCAGACATTGTAGTGTCCTCAATTCCTTTTTCCCTGTTAAGTTAATCATCGCTTTCTATCCTTTTTGTTAAGTTTGTAGCTTGAAATTTGATGTTGTGTATAATATAGTTTTATACTTTGTTCAGAGTTGCTTTAAAATCTTTGTTTGTAATCCAAGCTTGTAGAAGTTGATTATGCGTAGTGTATTAATGTATCCTAAGTTTTATAGTATTTGAGGATATTATATTAAAAAATAGCTATTTGGATGATCTTCATGTGCAATTTTGGTTTTTTATGTTTCCTTGAGCAAATACCATTTTTTATGCTAGTGCATTTCTGCGGTCAGTTTGTCCTAAGTAGTAGAAGACAGGAAATTTATGTTTCCTCCCCTGTTCTACTTTATTTGGTTTTCCGATTTTCCACTTCCTTTTTCCTAGAAAATGATTTGCAAAAGGGTTTTAGCAGTAATGGACATAGTGGACTATCCATATTCTCTAACACGTGAAGAGTGAAACAGATTTAAAGACTTTAGGTATAATTTAATTTGTCTTATTTCTTGATACAGTGAGGGAGGCTAGGAATCCCACCAATGCACCGCCACGTGGTGGAGGTGGCAGAGGTGGGCCTGGGCGAGGCAGAGGAGGGAGAGGAGCTGGGATTGGCCCAAATAGAGATTTTGGGAATGGGAATGAAAATGGTTTTACTGGAGGTTATGGTGGTGGTGGTGGTGTTATTGCTGAGGAAGGAGAGGGGGTTAAGCCTTCGGAAAGGAGTCGTGGAGGATATGGTTCTCCGCGGCAGTCATTCCGCGGTGGTCGTCGTGGCGGGTATGGGAATGTTGAGGGAGATGCTGGAGGTGACTCTGAGCGCCATCAGAGGAGGGCTTATGAGCGTAGGAGTGGAACAGGTCGCGGGTACGAGATGAAGAGGGAGGGCGCTGGAAGAGGGAACTGGGGAACAGTAAATGATGATGTTATTGCACAGTTAAGATTATATGTTATTATTCACATTTCATTCCCAAGAGTTTGTATTAAGTGCAATTATTGTTTTAATCATGATTTTTTTAATTGAACAGAGAACCTGAAGAAAAGGTGAATGCTGATGAGAAGGTTGCAACTGCTGAAAAGCAGCCAGAGCAGGAAGATGGCAAACCCGTGGAGGGTGACAAGGATAACAAGGAGAATTCTGCTAATGAAGAAGAAGCTAAACCAGAAGACAAGGTTATTCTTTCACAGCTAGTCTTTTTTTTTGATTGTTACTCTATTCATTGGATGCTTTAAGAGTTGTTTTGAGACATGAGTTTTTTTTTATAGTAATTGTAAGGTCAATTCTCATTTTAACAGTGTTTAAGTGCCTTTTATGCGTGCTATTTTTTGGCCAATTAATTTGAAAGACTATTCATGTGTCTGAGCTGAAAATAAAAGGTGCCATCCTTTGAAGTTTGAACAAGCTTGCTGCAGTAGGATAATGCAAGACAAGAAAGGTTGATCCTTCCTGTTCATCTTCCAGGTGTTTGACCAGAAAACTTGTTGGCAAGTGTCAGAATTGTATATTTATTTCTTCTCTTTCCGCAACTATTTGCGAGAGACGCTCAGCGATAAAGAATTCTGATGCTTGCCATGTTAAGGTAGATGAGAAAGGTCATTCATGTTTGGATTAGGGATAAAATAGCCTGATGCTTGCGGCTGGGTAATGCAGGACAAGACTCTTGACCCTTTTTTGTTCATCTTCATCTGTCTGGTTATATTTTTCTCTGTCAACTGTTAGTATTGCATATTCATTTCCTCACTTTCCCTATCTTTACGGAGTATGAGGAATCCCTTTTTACAGCTTCCTTTCTTGCATTAAGCTCAGTTATGGGATGTTAATAAGCTTCTCCATGGTCTAAAATATCACTATTTTGTTAATGGTTACAAGGAAAATTTCAAGCCTGTGCTACAATGACAAGATAACATGTATGCCATGACCACTAAAAAATATCAACTGTACAATACCAGCCTTGTGATCACCAACAAAGTCTTCTCCCGACATTGGGTCCCGTACATGCATTCCTCTCTGTGTTAAGATTTATTGAATAGACTTATCCTTTGTTAATTAACAACTATTATATCCTTTCTATAGGTTCAATGCATACTTGAGCAGAGTCCTTATTTCTCCTATTATGATCCTCTCTCTCTCTCCCTCGGCTAATGTGGTTGCCCACTACTAATTTTCCTCTAGTATTGCTGTGGGTAATTCCTAAGGAGATTAGTTTACGCACAAAATAATGGAGTGGGTATAATCAAATCATAAAAAATCACCGCAAATGCACAGATTTTACGTGAAAACTCCGAATGAAAAAAACCACAAGAGGGGGAGAGATTCCACTATATCAATGGTGATTACAGTTGGGGGTTCTCTGATGTGCTAGGGTTTTCTGGATACAATTCATCGTCCCCTTCCACGTGAGAAGGGATTTACTATTTATACAGGTAGTGTTTGTTTAGATAAGGTTGCAGTATTTAACTCTGTTGGCGGCCTGATTTGAACTGGTTAAGTGAGAGTTCATCTTTATCTGGTGGTCTGCTTTCAGTTGTTGATGTGGTTGATCTATTTTCGAGCTGTAACTGTCGAGTTCAAATGAAGATTTAGCTTAAAGATAGGGATTCTCACACCCGGTTCTAGCTCTTGCTTTTAATTACTGAATCATCTTGAGCTTGAATTAGATGAGGACTTCTGAAAGCTGTCAAGTGTCGCGCGTCTGTTTGGTTCTGGATGGACGCGTGACGTGATTTCAGGGAGGCCGAAAAAGAGGGAAGCAGATGCCCCTCTGCTTCCCTCTTTTTGCAAGAGGTCGGGAACCCCCTCGGGAGGTATAGGTTCCTGGAAACTCTGAGAGATGCAGATGGGAGCAGATAGAGAAGGGAACTTTGGACCTGGATTTGAGTTAGTTGATGTCGCTTTAGTTCTTGTCTTGTAGTGGTGGTGTGGTTCTATAGGCTGGTAGAACATTAAATGTACGTCCTATCTACTGCTGCATTAATTATCCGTCTCTTTTAAAAGAGCGCAATTTTCGAGGAAGGTGCGGGTGGTCTAAGTCTCATATTTTGCACTATGTGTAGGGTCTTTAATCAGTGGCACTTCATTTTCTTTTGGGATTTGAAATTTTGGACGGTTGACACTTGGACTCTCTTAATAAATAGGGCGGAACTCTTCAGGAGAGATCTGAGCTGCTTCTTGAAAGTTTCTTGTTGCTAAAATCTTGCATTGTTCTGCGGGCGGTGATGTCTCCTTCGTTCGGTGGAGGGAGGAGAGGTTGATAATAGTTGCTGCGCTCCTGATGTTCATGAGTTCGTTTGTCAAGAAGTTTCGGTTCTTGTGCCGTCAAGTAGTTTCAGCTCTCGTGGTGACGCATGGCTGCCAGGAAAGACAAGGAATGTTCTAGTTTCTGCTTGGTCACGTCTGGACTCCGACAAGAACATACCAGGAGGTTGGTACTTGACCCCTTTTTTTCCTTGCAGCGAACATAGAGTAGGGAGCATAAGGGTGCTCAATGACGGTTCCGATCTCTGGGGCCGCCCGTCTGCGTTCTTATGGGATGCCTGTGTTTTGGCTTCCTCCACTCTCGAGTTCATCTTCGGAGTGACGGTCTTGGCATCGGTATTCTCTTCAGTCTACAGTTCGAGGCATGATCTCTTGCTGGTGGCTTCCTGGGGGTTTTGGTACCCTTGCCTTTCTGGTCTGATGTATTGTTTGTTTAGGAGTTATCTCCTGGACGCCATTAGGGGCACATTGGAGTCATATCTAATTTTTCTCTCAGGAACACATGTATCAGATCTTGTTTTGCTCGTTGGATGTAATCATATTTGCAAGTCGATGGATGTAATTGAAAAAACTCTTATAATAAAGCAGATAATTTTAATGGAAGTGTTTGGATCTTGCCTTGTCTGATTGTGATTTGACTTGTTGCGTCTGCTCGGGGAGCTGTTTTGATTCCGAAGCGTTTGGAACGATTTGAAATGTAGTTCTCGAACAGGATTCATTTTACAATGGTACCTGCGAATGTTACCTCAGTAGGGGAGCCCCTAGCTTCGAAGTCGTGTCGCCATGTCGATCATCGGGGTGAAGACTCATCTAGGCGGTTGACCTGCTCGCATGGTTCAAAAACTCGGCCGTTCCAGTTCCGACTCGGCCGAGTCGGAACCAGAACAACCTTCCTTGTTCTGAGATTGGTCCACGGGTCAACCTATTGTATTGTTTTGCTTGACTCGAGGCTGACTCGGCCGAGTCACCCGAGTCGAGGCTGACAACCCTGAGTCAAGACTGACTCAGCTGAGTTGGGGCTGAGTCAAGACTGACTCAGTAGAATGGTAGAGCTAATCTTTACTTTAGTGAAAAGAGTAGTTAATTTAAATTTAATTAATTTTATATAATTTACTAAATTATGTATTTATTTTGATATTTTAATACCGTGATGCATGTATTTATGCATTATCTTCATGTTTAGTGTGCTTGGTGATATGTTTTGAACATGTTATACGCCAATTTTGATGTCTACATATTTTAAGATTTGTCATGATTTTTTAGAATTTTTAGAGCCTTCTATATAGCATTTTGCGTTTCTCGTTTGAGTCTGTTCTGTGACGTTGCGACAGATGCGGAACTGTGCCTGCTGAATCGGCGTCGAGACGGCGGCTTTGAACCATGCCTGCTCCGGTGGCCCTCAGGGTGTATCTCATTATAAACTCGCTTTGGAGCATTCCACATGTGTGAACTTTCATCTTTCAGGAGAATCCACGATGGGTCGCCATCAGGGTGAAGACCCATGTAGGCGGTATCTACTCGGGCGGAGGCTCCCCGAAGGATCGTCGTCGGGGTGAAGACCTATGTAAGCGGTTGACCTGTTCTGGCGACCATTATCGTATATCCAATTATAGACTGGCTCAGTGCATTCAACGTGGGCGGGTTTTCATCTTTCAGGAGGCTCCTTGAAGGGTCATCGTCACAGTGAAGACCTAGGTAGGCGGTTGACCTGCTCGGGCGGCCATCAGGGCTTACCCATTATAAGCTGGCTTCGAACATTCAACGTGGGCTAGCTTTTGTCTTTTAGGAGGCTCCTGGAAGGGTCGCCGTCAGGGTGAAAACCCATGTAGGTTGACTTACTCGGGCGGCCATCAGGGTATATCCCATTGTAGGCTGGCTCGGAACATCTAACGTGGGCGAGCTTCCATCTTTTAGGAGGCTCCCTGAAGGGTTGCCGTCAGGGTAAAGACCCATATAGGCGATTGACCTTCTCGGATGGCCATCGGGGTATATCCCATTATAGATCGTCTCCGTGCATCCAACGTGAGCGAGCTTTTATCTTTCAGAAGGCTCCGCGAAGGGTTATCGTCAGGTGAAAAACCCATGTAGGTTGTTGAGAGTTGCTTGGTACTCAGGGTAGATATCAAAGTTTGGTGAAACGCAACTAAGATGGCGGAAAATGATATTTTCATTGAATGTTACATGTCTCACACGTAATATCACTTCAAGTGAAAATAATTCCATTGCTTTTTGAGTTGGTTCATGTCCTGATAGGCTAAAGTATACGACCCCTTGCCTCCCTGAGTGATGATGTAGGGGCCCTCCCAGTTGGGTCTCAGATTCCATTTGTCCTTCTGCCGCTTAGAATCACGCGCTTCAGGAACACGTCTCAGAGTTGAAATTTTGGAGCCTTTTAACTTTTTGTGGTGTGCGACCCAGATCTGCTGTTGATAGACCTCGATGCGGATATGTGCCTGCAGTTTCTTTCTCTCTAAGTGATTCAGCATCAAGCGGAGTAGCGTGTTGTTCTGGTCTTAAGCCACTCCTTCCACTCAGAGTGTCGGCATGCTGATGTCGATCAGGACGATCACCTCTGTTTCATATGCCAACGGGAACGAGGTTTCGCTGGTCGGGAGGTGTTTGGTGGTCCTGTAGGCTCAGAGCATTGTGGGGAGTTTCTTCACTCATTTGCTTTTAGCTTTGTCAAGACTTCTCAACCTGACCATTGCCTTGAGGATAATAAAGTGTGGAGAATTAGTGGGCGATCTGTACTTGGCCCAGAAGCTGGCTACTTGCTGGCAAAGTTCGTTCTGTTGTCGGAGATGATGGTATGCAGGAGCTTGAAGCGACACTATGTTTTGCCAAAGGAACTTGATAATCTGCTGCCCGGTGACTTCAGAAAGCGACACTGCTTAGATCCATTTGGTGAAATAATTGGCGGCTACCAACAAGAAGCGCAATTGAGGCTGCGCTCGAGGGAGTGGTCCAACTATGTCTAGCCCCTATTGCATGAAGGGCCACAGACTGCGCAAGGTGTGGAGATCTATGCTCGGCCTGTTTGACGCTGGAGCAAACCTCTGACATTGCGGCCACTTCTTCACATGCCCCTTAACGTCGTCTAACATCTTGGATCAGTAGTACCCTTAGTTGATGATTTTGTGGGTGAGAGCGTCCTCCCGCGTGGTTCCCACAGTTACCATCGTGGATTTCCTGCATCACTTTTTGAGCTTCATCTGCTCAGACACTTCAGATATGAGTCAGAGTGGAGCCCGAAGTATGATTTCTTGTAGGACATCCTCGAGAATTGTGTACTAATAGCCAAGTGCTGGAGCTTCCGTACTTCCCCTGTCATCGGGGAGTGTCCCGTCTTTCAGGTAGACAGTGTGGGTTCGTTCGCCCTGGTAAGGTGTTGAGGCTGTTGGTTGCTGAACGCTCAGGTCGGCGATGTGCTCGATGGGAATTTCTGTCTAAACTGGAACTCTGTGGCTGTCCCTAGGTTGGCGAGTGAGTCAGCGTGATTATTGCGGATTGGGTGACCCATTTGAAGCTGCATCAATGAATTTTGGACTTCAATCTGAGAACGAGTTGCTGGTACTCCGCCATTCGAGCATCTCTTGTGACGTAGATGCTTGTGACGTATCTCCACTGACTTGGTTGACCACTAGTGAGGAGTCACATTGAACTTCGAGTCCTGTGACCTCGAGCGTGATAGCTGCTCGGAGTCCAGCTAGGACTACCTCATACTTGGCTTCATTGTTGATTGTCGAAAATCGAGGGTATATGACTGCTCAATGATAGATCCTTCTGGAGTGGTGAGGACAAAAACTATGCCCATTTTGAATTTCCTTCCACGTTCAGGATTCATCCCTCAGTAGGTTGGCTTGCTCTGTAGCTCCCAGGGTGAAATTAGCGATAAAGTCGGCTAAGATTTGATCTTTAATTGCTGTCCTTGGCTCGTACCTATGTCTGTAGGATCCCAACTGCGATGCCCATTTTGATATCCTCCCGGCTGCTTTCAGCTTTTCCACGATGCTTCTCAGGGGGTGCTCCGTGAGGATCGTGATAAGGAAGATTTGGAAGTAGTGCTTAAGCTTTCTTGAGATGAAGAGAAGCATCAACTTCTCTAGCCTTTAGTATCTAGTTTGTGGACTGTTCATGGAGTAGCTGACGTAATACACTGGCTTCTGGACACCTTAGTTCGCAGACCAAAGCCCCCTTACGGTTGACTCCGAGATGGCCAGAAAGATATAGCATTTATCCCGAGGGCTTTGAAAGCTGGGGCGGTGAAGTCGGATACCTCTTTAACCCTTGAAGCCTGTCTTGCATTCTTCGTTATAGTGGAAGTCTGCTCCATTCTTCTTCTAAGCTTAGAAGAAGGGCCTACATTTGTCCGTAAATCGGTTGATGAACCGATTGAGGGCTGCAAGACATCTGTTCCGCATTTGGACATCTTTCACACAAGTGGGTGACTTCATGTTTAGAAATGCAGATATCTAGTCGGGGTCGGCCTCGATGCCCCCTTGAGTGATCAGATATCCTGAAAACTTCCCGGAAGCTACTCTAAATGTGCACTTCTTGGGGTTGAATTTCACCTTGTATTGTCTAAGGAGATCGAATGCTTTGTCTAGATGTTGGAGGCGATTCGTGCGTTGTACACTTTTCACCAACATATCGTTGACGTATACTTCCACGATGCTTCCGATCTGGTCCTTGAAGACTTTGTTATCCATTCGCTGGAACATGGCCTCAGCCTTGACTCCGAAGGGCATCCCTCTGTAGCAATAGATTTCCTAACCGGTAGTGAAGGCTATTTTGTCTTCATCTGGTGGGTACATCTTGATCTGATTATAAATGGTGTAGGCGTCCATGAAACTAAGGAGCTCGTGGCCCGCTATTGCTTTTACCAGTTGATCGATCATCAGAAGAGGATAATTGTCCGTCAGGCAAGTTTTATTGAGGTTGGTAAAGTCGATGCAGACTCTCCAATTGCCATTCTTCTTCACGAGAACAGGGTTAAAGAGCCAGTCGGGAGCCAACTTGAAGTAGGTGGTCGACTTCATCGCTGATGGCTCGACTCTGTTCCTAGTTCATTCTTCTGGGCTTTTGCTTTATTGGCTTAGCGTTTGTTCTGATGGAGAGCTTGTGGCAGATGACTTCAGGGTCAATTCTAGGACCACACCAACACGTCTGAATTTCTGACAAGAATTGTATGAACAATGTCTTCTCATGAGGGTGTACATGAGGGTGTAGGTCTGAGCCGATTTGGAGGGTTCGCTCTGGGTGATGTGGGTTGAATGAATGACTCAGGCTCCTCTTGGTCTTGCTTGTCGGGGTTTCTTGACTCAATGAGTGAGTCGGGATTTTGGCTTTCGTCGTACTGTGATTGCTATTGGTCAGCAATTCTTTTCTGCTTGTCCACAAAAAAGCCTTTGTTTGGACCTTCTCGGGAGGTCTTTTGTGCCCAGATGGACCTTTTCCTGGCTACTGCAACTATTGTCCTAACCATCGCCTGGTCACCCCTTATGTTGGCCATTTTGGATAGCTTGGGGTACTTCAGTAGTTGATCATGGATAGACGAGACTGCTCTCATCATGTGGATCCATGGCCTCCTGAGGATGGCGTTGTAGGGGAATTGGACGTCAAGAACATAAAACTCTGTGAAGACGCTAAATGGATCCGCGCGGACTGAGAACTTGAATGTGCCGGGGGAACAGGCTTCGCTCCCGTTGAATCCACAGAGTGACTGGGTCTGCGGGTTGATCAACTTTCGGGCCAGTTTGGGGTGTCCTCCATTCGATCTGGAGCGTAGTACAAGATGTTGGCGCTAAGATCTTCGAAACTTTGCAGCAGTCGATAGGTACCGTCACGATCAAAGTGTCATTATGCGGGAAGTGCACAGAATAGGCGTCTTCTGAGAAGAAAATAGGCTTGCCCGAAGATGTAGGCGGGCATGTCACTATTGTCGGATAGTTGTCCCTTCGGGCTTCATTGATGTAGATAATCCTCTTCTTGGTGTTGGTGTCTTCTACTGGGAAGCTTCCGAAGATGAAGTTCACCACGTGCTCGTCTGTGGTCTCGGACTGCCTCTGCACTCTAATCTTCGAGGGGAGTCTGGGGTTGAGGATGTACTCTCAGAGATATCCTTTGCTGACCAGGTCCTGAAGATGTCGTTGGAGGGTTCGACAATCCACTATGAGGTGGCCTCTTTTTGTGGAAGGCGCAATAGTCTCTGGATCTTGGCCCTCTCGGTTCTGTGGGAGGGGTCTGGTCACGCGCTTTGATGGCATTGAAGATATGGTCGATGGACACCCTGAATGGAATGAGGTCAGACTCTGCTTCACCTCCCTTGCTGGATTTGGTAGCACGCCTCGCTGGCTTGTGGACAGCAAAGGAATTGTGGCTCGTATTCCTCTTAGGGGAAGCTGTTTGGCTTTTCGACCTCAGGCCCTTGTCTTGGGGGTGACTGGAGGCAGCCCGAGTTGCCTCTTCAATCTATATGTACTTCTGGGTACGGACAAGGATATCCCTCATCTTGGTGATGTCATTTTCAACCAGATGTTTGTAGAAGGGGTTGGTGACTTGCAGCCCACTAATGAAAGCGACAACGGCTACGTCCTCATTATAGTTGTATACCAGTGCCATCTGACTTTGGAAGTAGTTGACATAGTTTTTCAGACTCTCCGGATTTCATCTTGATCATGAGAAAGTGGTTGTTTCTTTGGAATTCTCTCTGAGAAGCAAGCTGATTGTAGAACGCATCGGTCACGTCATAAAAGCTTCAGAGTGAATTCTTCAGGAGCGAATAAAACTAGTGGTATGCGTCTCCTTTGAGACTGGACGGGAACACTCAACAGAGGAGAAAGTCATCATGAGTGTAGACCGTCATTTTGTCCTAATACTGGCGGAGATGTAGAAGGGGGTTGGAGGTTCTCAAATAGCGGTCGAAGATCGACATCACGAACTTCTTCGAGAAGCGGAGTGTGGTGACCCCCCGACAGTGGCGAGTCAGAGTTGCTCAACCTGTTGTACTCCATCCCTTTCGGAAGCTGCTGGGCTCATTTGGTTGAGCCGCTTCCGGACCAGATCCGTGATGTCCTATGTGCGAGGGAACTTTGGGGTCAGAGCGCTCTGAGTCACCGGAATCCTCATCATCATTGTGGGTCCCCGATTGGTTGCGCCTAGAGCTTCCGGTGGAGTGCGCGGATTCCCGGGTGCGTGATGGTGACGGGGGAGTCCGCTCATTTTCTTCCAAAGTAGGTGAAGATTGCGACTTCCGCCGTGCCCCGACTTGTTTAAGTAGTCGTGTTTAGATAACGGGTTGCAGTGTCTTTTTCACGAGCGGCCGCCTTGAGGAGTCGGATCATGTCTGTTTGCTGGTCCTCCATCTACTTTCGCAGAGTGAAAAGCATCTGGAGTTGCTCGCTGGTGTGTTGGGGTTCAGGCTTGGTAGCCTGCATCCCCAGTGGCGACGCAGAGTTTGATTGAGACTTTTAGGCGTCAGTGGTGTGGACATCGTGTAGGTTGGGCCGACGGTCCGGCTCTGGCGCTTCAACAATTTTTTTTCCTTTTGGAGCGGCGGGGGCAACGATGGTAGCCTGGGTGAGATGCTTCCTCGATGGGGCCATATCGATAGTGGGAGGTTGTTTAGAGGAAGGGTTAGGGTATTGGATGGGGAGAGATCCTGAGTATGAATTCAGAAGCTCTTAATGAAAGTACCAAATGCTGTGGGTAATTTCTAAAGAATCAGTTCATGGACCAAAATAATGGAGTGGGTATAATCAAACCACAGAAAATCACTGCAAACGCACAATTTTTACATATAAAACCTGAATGTAAAAAATCACGAAGGGGGGGGGGGGAGAGATTCCACTATATCAATGGCGATTACAGTTTGGGGCTCTCTGGTGTACTAGGGTTTCTGGATATAATTCATCCCCTTCCATGTGGGAAGGGATCTACTATTTATACAGGCAGTGTCTGTTTAGATAAGGTTGCAGTGTCCAGCTCTGTTTAAGCATTCAACCATTTATCTCAAAGGCAGTTAGAGTTGAACACCCTGGTTTGAAGTGGTTAAGAAAGAGACCATCTTTATCTGGTGGTCTGCTTCCAGTTGTTGATGTGGTTGATCTATTTCTGAGTTGCAACTGTTGAGTTCAAATGGAGATTTGGTAAAGATATGGATTCTCTCACTCGATTCTATCTCTTACTTCTAACTACCTGAATTGTTTGGAGTTTGAATTGGATGAACTCCCGGTCATAGGTTTTGAAAATTGCCAAGTGTCGCCCGTTCTGTTTGGTGCTGGCGTGATTTTCAGGGAGGTCGGAACTACAAGTATATATTAACTGTCTACGTTTATAAGAACCAACCAACTTGTAAATTTGGCTTGTCCAGCTTTAAGTTTGCCATAATGGGGACCCTTTGACATGCGGGTGAAGGTCCAAGCTCGGGAATCTTGAGCAGAGGATGGTGAATTGCCTTGGAACCTAGTTTGACCCAAGGAAAAGGTGCCTGTTAGGAAACCACTTTGGTTGGAGTCTTGTGCTTGAGCTTTTTAATCATCTTTCCCTTCTTTCCCCTACTGTATGATGGACTGAATGCACACATTATACCTCCTACCAAATGCCACCCGAATCATTCTATTTTTCCATTAAGTACTGTATGAGGCACCTTTCAATAATCTCAATCTTGTCTTGTATCAAGTGGAGGCATGTTTGATTATTTTTCTGACACTCCAAAGTTGCATTATACCTCCTACCAAATACTACCCAAATCATTTTATTCTTCCACTAAGTAGTGTATGGGACAATCTATAATAAGCTCAATCTTGTCTTGTATCAGTGGAGACATGTTCAATTATTTTTTTCGACACCCTAAAGTCACATTTTTTCTTCTGTCTCTTGTGGAGTCCTTCCTTCCTGTTTGTGGAGTATTTTTGACCAAGATCTTTTATGGTGCTTATAAGGAATTCAGCTAAAATCCCAAACTTGAGATATTGGAACATAACAGGATAGCTATGGGCTTGCAAACCAATTCGACCTTAAAGGAATCATCCAGTTGAGAGAATGAATAATATATTTCCTAAGAAAAGAATGAATAATATGGGATGAACTCTATAAAGAATGCCATTTTGCTTGCAGATAGAGGGGAGAATGTACTATTATCGCATTGAACATCTTTTATTTAAAAAATATGCTACACAAAATTGTAGAGAAACTCGTGATTTTCTTTTTGTGAAAACTTTCACACAACAACTAAGCCATTTATCCTAGGTATTTGGGGTAGGCTACATGAACCAAAGAGAATTACACCGGGTCGGGCCACTCATTCCTATCAAGCAATATGCTTTCATTAAGACCTTTAGCCTCTATATCTTGTCGTACCACCTCCATTCATGTTTTCTTCGGTCTTCCCTTCGCTCTTTTAACTTGTCCTAAGTTGATGAGCTCTACTCGTCGGACTGACACATCTGTAAGTCTACGTCGTACATGATCAAACTATCGTAGGCGTTTTCTCTCATCTTCTCTTCTATGGGGCTACGTCTATCTGAGTAAGAATATCCTCATTTCTCACCTTATTTTTCCTCGTTTTACCACACATCCAACGAAGCATGTGCATCTCTGCTACACTCATCTTCTGGCATGATATCTCTTTATAGCCAAACATCTCGTGTCATATAACAAAGATGGCCTAATAGCATTTCGATGAAATTTTTCCTTCGGCCATAACTGGATGTTATGGTCGCATAACACTTTTTGTTGCGCTCCTCCATTTCACCAACCGGCTTGGATCCTATGTTGACATCACTATTGATTTTCTCATTTTTTGGATAATAGAACCAAGTACGTAAACTTGCTGCTCATCGGTATCTCTTGCCCGTTTAGTGTCACAATACTATAATCTCGGATCCTTTGTTTACTGAGTTTGCACTTCATATACTCTGTTTTGGACCCACTTAATCTAAAACCTCGAGATTTTAGAGTTTTGCTTCCATAGCTCCAATTTGGTATTTATCTCAGCTCTCGTCTCATCGACTAGGACATTATCATCAGCAAATAGCATACACCATAGTATCTCATTCTGAATAGCTCTAATAAGCTCATCCATCACTATGGTAAACAAGAATGGACTCAATGCAGATCCTTGATGCAATCCAATTGTGATCGAAAAATCACTTGTTAGGCTTTCACAAATTCTGACATTGCTGCTCTCTGCTCCATCATGCATGTCCTTGGTTATGTCAATATATTTAATGGAAACTCCCTTCATTAATATCCACCATAATACCTCTCTTGGCACCTTATCATAAGCTTTTTCTAAATCAATAAAGATCATGTGCAAAATTCTTCTTTCTCGAAATCGCTCTATAAGTTGATGAAGCAAATGAGTAGCCTCTGTCCTCGTCTCTCCCCGGCATGAACACAAATTGGTTCTCTGATATTTTAACATTCCGCCTTAACCTGTTTTCAATTACTCTTTCCCCCAAAACTTCATGGTGTGGCACATGAGTTTTATTTCACACGGTAGTTTGAACAACTCTGAATATCACCCTTGTTCTTATAGAGAGGTACTAAGGTACTCTTCCTCCACTCATTTGGCATCTTTTTAGTTACCGAGATCTTATTGAAGATGTTCGTCAGCCATCTCGCATCCATCTCACCTAGGCATTTCCATAACTCAATAGAAATTTCATCCGGCCAATAGCTTTCCTTGATTTCATCCTCTTCAAGGTCTTTTAACTTCTAATTCTGTGTATAAATTTATGGTTCATATCCTGACACTGAATGGTAAGGTCACCCCACCCAATTTTGTGATAACTTTGCAAACTAAAAATACTTTAGTAACAAGGCTTTTGGAAAACCCTTGGAAAAAAAGAGCAATAACAAATTTCCTGCAATCGACAATGCTTCTTATTTTCCAAGGGGATTTTTGCGAAATCTTCTTGAACTAAAACATTCAAGAAGTAGGCCGTGGGAAGAACTTTAGAATACAAGAAGAGCAAAAAATAACGTAAACATAACTCAAGACCCTTCTTATTTTCCCAGAGAATTCTTCAGCCGTAATTGAACAAAGATGGTCACTTTATGTGTTCAATAAGGACTAGCACAAGAAGCTAATGTATGTATTTGAGTGAGTGATG
Organism: Agave tequilana; assembly: GCA_038442645.1. Classification (NCBI taxonomy): domain Eukaryota; kingdom Viridiplantae; phylum Streptophyta; class Magnoliopsida; order Asparagales; family Asparagaceae; genus Agave; species Agave tequilana. The sequence continues at coordinate 23,417 of JAVJIF010016860.1, read as the reverse complement.
GGAACTCTTAGGTTATGGGGCCGTTTGTTTCGCGTAAAACTCCGTAATTCGTAAATGACTTACTATCCAGTTACAACTACGGCGTTTGTTTGGACCGTAATTTGTAAAAGACTTACGTAACTCAACTAACACTTACTTGCAACCCAGTTATCACTCACTTACAGCCCAGTTACAGTTAATTTTGTGGTCATACAAATTTATATTATTTTTTTATATTAATATTAAAAAATTTTAATATTTAACTTTTTTAATATTTATTTGCAGTATTAAACTTTTAAAATTACCAAATAGTTAATTTTGTGGTGAACTTTTTCACTTACGACTTATACATTACGACAACCAAACACCGTAAAGTACAATACACTTTCCCACTTTACAATTTTATATTACCAACCAAACACCGTAAATTTACATACATGTAACTCATTTACAATTGTAAAAGACTTTACCAATTACAACTACGAATTACGGCCAGTTAGGACAACCAAACAGACCCTATATGTTGACCCAAGTAACTAAAGAAAATGTGGATAATCCCAGATATTCTTCTATGGTTAAGAAGGAGATTGCAAGATTTCACTTTCCACAAGTTATCCTCTTATTTTTGTTACAAGAATGATATTTGTCCAACAATGTGCCTATGTTTTTTTTTTTTTTTGTGTTTTATGATATTTTTGTTAAGTGTTTTGCATCCAGTTGACACAGCCAGAAAAAAACACGGGTTCAAGTGGCTGTTGAATTTAGTTAAAAGAGATATATGTGGGTTTTTTTTAGTCCTATATCATGTAGAGAGATTACAAGACAGGTCGATGGTTAAATATTCACAGCAAAGACTAGAGGAAATAAATATAAAATGATCCCTGAGTATACTAAAAATTTTTAATGCTCTTATTCTTCAAAGTTCAAATTTTACGGTAATGGATCTCGACTATCTTAGTCTCTCCCAAGTCCAAAGAACCTGTTCTTTTGCTTGTTCTGAAGTTTCAGGCTCAATTTATTTATACACACCAAATACTCAGTCTTCATTCTGTTCAAAGTTTAAATTATGTTAAACATTCTTTATGGTTTCCCTGTAAGGCTGTAACTTACTGTGTTAAGGTTTTAGTTTGCGAAACCTGGTCCTTACCTGATTAGCCTTCTTATGCATCATGATCAATTTACTTCTATTTTCTACTTTGTAAAATTTTAATTTATGGGGTGAATAATATTCTCATTGTCAGCATTATGTCATTTATGGCATTTCCTTTGATGTGGCATTATCTTATCAAAGTTTCAATTCAACCAGAGAACACAGGAAGTATCATATCTGGACTTTGTTGCTTTGAACTGGTCGTAGTTTTTCCTATTGTTTAGTGCATAGTATGTCCCTTGCCATGGTTTTCTATATTAAATCACTTTCTTTTTAGCGTATATTGTTTTCTTATTGTTCAGTGCATGTCACTTCCTTTGAGAGAGCCATGCAGCCTTGCTTATTGTACTTGGTTCCTTTGAGGGCATAAAGTACTTCATATCTTGGTCCAATTTTTGGATTTGCATCAAGCAAAACCTCATTTGTTGCATGCAAAATGGGTTTGGGAAATCCTATTCAACTTGTTTTAATGTCAATTTTATTTTTCTTTGTGGGGTGGTGGTGGTTACCCGACTCAAGTAAGCGTCAATTTTGGGAGGATTTAGATGAGATTGTGCAAGGCATACCCATTAGAGAGAAGCTTTTCATAGGCGGTGACCTCAATGGGCATGTAGGAACTAGTCGTTATGGGTTTGACAATGTACATGGAGGATTTGATTTTGGGGAGAGAATGACCAGGTAACTCGATTCTAGATTTTGCTTTGTCATATGATTTGATCTTAGCGAATACTTGGTTTAGGAAGAGAGTCTCACTTGATCACTTTTAGAAGTGGATCAAGTGCGAGCCAAATAGATTTCTTTTTAAGTAGAAAAGTAGATAGAGGTCGTATGGATTGTAAGGTAATACTGGGTGAGAGTGTAGTAACCCAACGTAGACTCTTAATTTTAGATGTCCGAATTAGAAGGAGATTTAGATGATTAAACGTAAGTTAGATCCTAAAATAAGTGGTGGCGACTAAAAGAAGGTAACCAAGCAGTTTTTGTAGATCGAGTAGTATATGAAGCAGATTGGATAGCCCAAGATGATCTCAATACAACTTGGAACAAATTGCTAGCTGCATTAAAAGATTAGCTAAAGATGTACTTGGTGAGTCACGTGGTGGTGCTCCACCATGTAAGGACACATCATGGTGGAATGAAGAGGTAAAAGCTGTCATTAAGATTAAATGACTCTTATAGAGATTTGAAGAAAAATTGTGATGGAGTGAGTTTTGAGAGGTATAAGCTAGCCAAGAAGGAAGCTAAGAAAGCTGTTCAGAATGCAAGAGCTAAAGTGTACAAAGAAGTGTGAGAAGTTGGACACCAAAGAGGTTGAAAAGGATATATATATATATAATTGCTCGAATAAGGGAGAGAGACTAGAGTTTTATGTATTGTAAGGTGTGTCAAAGATGAGGATCAGAAGGTTTTAGTTCGAGATGAAGAAATCAAAGAAAGATGGAAAGTATTTTGATAAATTGTTTAATAGTAGTTCTATTCAAGACTTGGATGACCTTACCATTCAGTGTCAGGATATGAACCATAATTATATGCGCAGATTAGCGAATATGAAGTTAAGAGGCCTTGGCCCAGATGGAATTCCTATTGAGGTATGGAGATTGCTTAGGAGAGGTAGGCATGAGATGGCTGACAAACCTTTTTAACAAGATCGAGAAGAGTACCTTAGCACCTCTTTATAAGAACAAGGGTGACATCCAGAGTTGTTCAAACTATCGTAGAATAAACTCATGTGTCATACCATGAAGCTTCGGGAAAGGGTAATTGAACACAGGTTAAGGCAGAATGTTACAATATCAGAGAACCAGTTTGGGTTTATGCCGGGGCGATCGACGACAAAGGCTATTCATTTGCTTTGTCAACTTATAGAGCGATTTCGAGAGGAAGAGAAATCTGCATATGGTCTTTATTGATTTAGAAAATGCTTATAATAAGGTGCCAAGAGAGATATTATGGTGGACATTGATGAAAAGAGAGTCCCCATAAGTATATTGACATAATCAAGGATATGTACGATGGAGTAGTGGCAAATGTTAGAACGTGTGGAGACATAACAAGTGATTTTTTTTATCACAATTGGACTGCATTAAGGATCCGCATTGAGTCCATTCTTATTTGTCATAGTGATGGATGAGCTTACTAGAGCTTTTCAGGATGAGATACCCTGTTGTATGCTATTTGCTGATGATATTGTCCTAGTCGGTGAGACGAGAGCTGGGGTAAATGTCAAATTGGAGTTATGGAGGCAAACTCTAGAATCTCGAGGTTTTAGATTAAGTAGGGCCAAAACAGAGTATATGGAGTGTAAATTCAGTAAACAGGGAATCTGAGATTACAATATCGTGAGACTAGACGGATAAAAAATACCGATGAGTAATCATTTTAAGTACTCGAGTTCTATTATCCAAAATGATGGAGAAATCGATAGTGATGTCAACTATAGGATCCAAGCCGGCTGGTTGAAATGGAGGAGGGCAGCAATAGTTTTATGTGATCGTAATATTCCGTTATGGCTGAGGGAAAGTTTTATCGCGGACTGCTATTAGGCCAGCTTTGTTATATGGCACAGAAGGTTGGGCTATAAAGAGACATCATGCCCAGAAGATGAGTGTAGCAGAGATGCGCATGCTTCGTTGGATGTGTGGTAACACGCGGAGAGATAAGGTGAGAAATGAGGATATTCATACTAGATAGGTGTAGCCTCTATAAAAGAAGATGAGAGAAATCGCCTACGATGGTTGGGTCATGTGCGACGTAGACCTACAGATGCACCAGTCCGACGAGTAAAGCGTATCAATCTAGGACAAGTTAAAAGAGCGCAGGGGACCAAAGAAAACATGGATGGATGTAATACGACAAGATATGGAGGCTAAAGGTCTTAGTGAAGGCATATTGCTCGATAGGAATGAGTGGAGAAAGCTGATCCATGTGCCCGATCCGGCGTAATTCTCTTTTGGTTCATGTAACCTACCCCAATACTTGGGACAAATGGCTTAGTTGTTGTTGTTGTTGGGGTGGTGGTGGTTGTTGGGGGGCTTGGTCCTTTTATTTGATTGCTCTGTGCATGTGGGGCTACACATACAATTTGATGCGTAAATTTCCTATATGCTTTCTTTTGATTGATTGATTGTTTATTTCTTTTGGACATTGTGGCTATTCCATTGTGCATGCATAGTTGAGACCAACAACATTTGAGCAATCCATTTTACGTGGCCCTAATTTATTTTCTTTTTTATGGTTACCCAATGTATCGGCCGATCCAAAAGGTTCTTGCATAGTTGAAACCAACAGTACATGCAAGCAATCCATTTCACCCGGCCCACATTTAATTTCTTGTGGCAGTATCAAGGTATTGGCATGCTTTTCCAATCATGTCTCATACAGAAATCTGCCATAAATACATGCTATGAACTTCTTCTGATATAGATATATAATAGCTTTTATAGGATATCTTTCGTAGACAAGTAGTTGTTCTTGTTAAATGCATGATTAAAATCTATCTACTGTTATCTGCTAGTAGTTTTAGTATCAATATCGGCCATCAATTTGGTCACATTGGTTGGCCATATCGCAATATCAGCTGAAATTATAGGGTTAAAATTTGTTAGGTACTTCAAAATCCGATATGATATGTCTAATATACATAGGAACTGGCTGATATTTAAACCGTGGTTAAAAGTAGTAATCATACTAGAATCATTTTTTTGCCACTTCATACATAAATCTTTTGTTGTATGGCAATTATATTTTTCTTTGTACTTCTATCATGTACTTAACATACATATTGAAGTTCATTGCTCTACCACTTGTTTCTACCCTGAGCTCTCTTGTTATTCTTTTACTTGTGCGCTTCCAACAATTCCTCCCCCCCCCCCCCTCCCTGATGTGGCGCTTTTATCTCTCAACTTTGCTACTCACTGATGCTCTGTAAACAAGTTCATGCCTGATTCTCCTTTACCCTTGGCACCTTACTGCACTAAGTCACTGACAACTTTTAATGCTTTCCATTTGCCTACTCAATTCTAAACCACTCTGTCGTGTTTTTGTTGGTATCTTCAATTCTTTCATGGAACATGAACCACTTTATTTAACAGTATCATGTTGATTTTGTTTGATTTTGGTCACTTCATGATCCTAGCAACTTAGAGAGAGTGCTGTTGAAAAGCTTATTTATTTATATTTGGTTCTGATTGTGTGGAGATCATGAAAAACTTCGGTATTGTAAAGAAGATGGCTCTAACTGCTACCGTGACAAACACTCTAGAAACATTACAAGCTGTTGCATTAGAAGTTTCATGTGCGCCCCCCGCCCCCGCCCCCCCCCCCCCCCCCCCCCCCCCCCCACACACACACAACACACACACACACACCCCCCCCCCCCCCCCCCCCCCCCCCCCCCCCCCCAAAAAAAAAAAAAAAAAAAAAAAAAAACCCGATTATTTGAACTACGCTAGTAATTGTTAATTACTGTATGCTAACTGTATTGTGCAGGAGATGACTCTTGAAGAGTACGAGAAAATTAGGGAGGAGAAAAGAAAAGCCCTACTTGCAATGAAGACTGAAGAGAGGAAAGTTGTTATGGACAAGGAGCTTGAATCAATGCAACAACTCTCTCTCAAGAAAGGAATGATGATGTTGTCTTCATTAAATTGGTAAACTTACTATAGATTTTTTTCATACATCAATACATACACAGTTTCTAATTTGTCTGAGGGTCTATAATGGTACTCATAAAACACACTACTTAATAGGGTTCTGATAAGGAGTCAAAAAAGAGGAGAATGCTGAACGTGAAGAACGGAAGAAGGTAAGTCAGTGATTGACTACATTTGCTACAGAAATATTACTTGATTGTTTGTTCTGATGCGGCTGTTCTGTTTTCGAGTCTTTGAGCATCAATGAGTTTTTGAAGCCAGCTGAAGGAGAAAATTACAACTCTGGGGGTCGTGGCCGCGGCAGGGGACGAGGTGATCGTGGTAGAGGTGGCTTTGGCGGTGGGCGCTTTAACAACACCCCAGCTGCTCCTGCTGCTGCTCCTGCAATTGAGGACCCCGGGCAGTTTCCCACACTCGGCGGGAAGTAGTAGAGTTGTGGTGTTTGTGTTGCAAACTTGCGTCGTTTTTTAATTTCTCTAGTTACTAGGTTATCTTGTTTCTAATTAGAGAGAGTAGTTCCATGCCTGGATCCAGTGAAATAATCATGTTTCCTGTATCTAAATGAATTGTGTCTGATTTTGTTTCCCTCTTCTATATACAGACTTCTTTGGATGCGATGTGAGTTTAAGTGTCTATTTAAGAGTTGGATTTTCCTTTATTACTGTCTTGTGTGTTGTTCTTGTCTTCGATTATCATGCCTATTTTGTTCCTCAAATGATAATGCAGGTTGATTAATATGTTCATGAACTGAGGAATTTCTGTTTGCTTAGTAAGTGAGAATTCATGAAGAGAATTACAAGAGGCATTTTAAGATTTCTCTGAAGAGTTATTTGGGAGTTATGTTCCAGTTTCTATCATTAAATCTCACTGTATCAGAGGATCAGTTTGCTGATATTAAAATTATGGATAGATGGTTGTAAAAAATATTTATATTTTTTTCTTTTGTTTCTACAATATCCATATGGTGTTTTCATGAAAATTTAAAATATATCAGAGCTTCATATCTGTTCCATCTGTTAAAAATTCTCTACTTTTCATTATTGTGTATAGGCGTAGTGTGTTAATGCTCCTCAATGGGCGCCAATTCGTATCTCATTAGGAGCGATATTTTCTCTACGAGGCATATCTTGAAATTTTCTCATCTAAAAAATATCGATGAGCAGTCATTTTAAGTACTTGGGTTCTATTATTCAAAGGATGGGAAAAGTAATAATGATGTCAATCATAAGATCCAAGCTGGTTGGTAAAATGGAAGAATGCAAGGGGAGTTTTATATACCGTAACATTCCATTATGGCTGAAGGGAAAGTTTTATCGGACTGCTATTGGGCCAGCTTTGATATATGACATAGAATGTTGGGTTATAAAGAGATATCATGCTCAGAAAATGAGTGTAGTAGAGATGCGCATACTTCGTTGGATGTGTGGTAATATGAGGAGAGATAAGGTGAGAAATTAGAATATTCGTACTAAGATAAGCGTAACCCCTATAGAAAAGAAAATGAGAGAAAATCGCCTACGATGCTTTGGTCATGTGCGACGTAGATCTACGAATGTGCTAGTCCGGCAAATATAGAGTATCAAATTTGGGCAAGTTAAAAGAGCACATGAGAGACCGAAGAAAATATGGATGGAGGTGATACGACAAGATATGGAGGTTAAAGGTCTTAATGAATGCATATTGCTCGATAGGAATGAGTGGAGAAAGATGATTCATGTGCCCGATTCGACATAATTCTCTTTTGGTTCATGTAGCCTACCCCAAAATACTTGGGACAAATGGCTTAGTTGTTGCTGCATAGTCGAGGCTCAAGCTGTGTGGTGTGCAAGAGATTAGTATTAGGGGTAATTGCAAGCCCTCTGGATTATTCATGTATTAAACAAAAAAAAAGTGCACGCGAGAGAATACTAGTACGGATGGTTGTGATTCAGTTTGAAAATGAATGTAATCTACATAATTAGGCTCGAAAAGTAGTTTTATTTGAATTAATTACATTTATGTATATAATAATGGACGATTGTAATTAACCAGCGAACATGTCCAATCATTCTCATCAGTGGAAAGAATCCATCTTAAATCCGTCACCTTGTTCATTCAATGAAGAAAGGAGCATAGGAGGCTCTGCATAAAACAAACATGCTCATCAAATATATTTGGAATCAAGTTTGGTATACCTCAACATCATAAACTTCACAATTAATCACATCTCAACATCATCACAGCATCAGAACCTCAGCTGCCTTCACAATTGATCCATGTTTTTGTCACTTTTAACAAACATCTCATGATTTCAGGTCATGCCTATAGCTGTAAAATATTAATCATCTGCTAGATGGGAACAAGAAGTATGTAACTCCATGACCTCCAGGGGCTGACTCATTGGTTTGCTGGGCCGCTCTACAGCCCGACCCAATTTTTCTCCATGACCTCCAGGGGTTGACTCATTGGTTTGGCTGGGCCGGGCTACAGCCCTGCCCAAATTTTCATATATTGTTTTAAATTTTTTTTTTTCATATATTGTCTTAAATTTTCTTTTATTTTGATTTTCTTTTGGCAAATTTATTTCTAATTCTACCGCTGATTTAGTGGAGAATATTGTTTTATTCTTTTGATAAATTCATATAATTCATAAGTATAAGTTATAAAAAGTTACAGCCCACCCTGAAATTTATTCCTGGCTCCGCTTCTGATGACCTCATTGCTTAGCAGCCATTCTTGTCAGGTGATAAGTAATGCCACTGCATAATTTCCAAAATTCTCTACTATGAGATGTCAGTTTCACTAAAATAGCACTCTAATTGTTATTCACACAAAGGCCAAGATGTGACAAGTGGTTCTTTCTTTTTATCATCAAGGTGTAAAGGGTCAACTAAAGTGGCCTCTCCTTGCCAACTGAGTATAGTTCAAGCGACAAAGTGACATTCTTATTTTATGATAGGTTGTAAATTCGAATCTCTCCACCATTAACAGTGAATGAATGGATATTTTGAATCAATTTTTGCAAGGCGCACTAAGAGATGTATTACATCACGCCGATTCAACTTCGTGGCGTAAACGGCTCATTAGGCTTGAGTAGTGGTTCCTGGAGGTTTCAACGTATTAAAGTTACGTATAAAGTCATTTTGTTTAGGGTGCGTTAAGAGGTACACAACGTAAGGAGCGTTAGGCTCGACTAGTGGTCTGTAAAGACACATTCGCAACGAATGGAGGTTGGGTATGGAGACATTCTATGCATGGCAGTTGGCTCTGATTTGTGTGTGCATATTGTAAGACGTTTCATTCTCATGTGACTTGTCATGAGTTTCTTTACCGCGCTATGTTGGAGCGGACATTTCTTCCTTTTGCTATAGCGTAAGCTTACATGTCTTTTTTTTTTTTTTTAAAAAAAATTTAAAAGAAAAGAAAAAGAGGAAAGATCTCTTCTAAATTTGATTTGATTTTGATCAAAGCCTGCCCTAGTTCGCCCCCCTGCATAAGAGCATTTCCACCCATGTGCCCAGGCAAAAGGCACAAGGGGTTTTTGTTATAAAAAAATAAGGTTGTCCGGGCTTGAGCTTGGGCAACTCCTGACTAGGTCTCTGTTCAGACAGTGTGAGGCCCACCATTAGAGAGGTGATTTTTTGCAAATTTTTATATGAGCCCACCATGCTGCCCGGGCAAAACCCTACAGTGAAAGTGCTCTAAAGCAAAAAAGGATATATCCTCACAATTCAGGACTGGTCCAAATACTTCTTCCCTCACATTTGATTTTATCTGCTGGTGCCTAACTTCTATACAGAAGACAAACGTGCTGATTGTGCTTCTTGTCTGGCACATGCCTCAGTTGTTAGCCTGTCAAAGATAAAAAAGCCATCTTGGAATACAAAAATTTGATCGAATCTTGTTTCAGCCGTGAAGAACCTAATCTCTCTCACATACAAACAAGAAGTATAATCTTTTTTAACTCTCTTCTTCCTCTTCCCATCTCTGTACTCTTTTGGTCAGCATGTTTGCTTCATTTGTCCCATACTTCTCTTGTCAAAAAAGCTGCATGCATGCATGTTGTTTTTTGATAGCACGAGGAAAGTAATGCAGTTGATGAGGGAAGAAGCATGCATGATGTGACAACAAAAATGTGATGGTGAGAGGTCAGGCTGCCAATTTTCAATGATTGAAGTGGACTTTGTACTATTAGGTGGCTGTGCCTATCTTTGCAACAGGGTAGTTAAGAAAATGTATAATATAAATTAATTACTAGACAATTGTATTTAGTCCCTTTTTCTTACAAAGACAAATGGGAAAATCTTGCTTGATCTCAAAGAGAATAGGGTTTGGTAGTATAAATTTGATAAAATATAAGGGCTTTCTAGCATATGTGTCGATTCGTAAAAACATATATATGCTAAAATCCCGAGAATACATTTATATATTTTTTCTTTTTTTCTCCCTCTTAAAAGTAAATAGAAAGAATCATGTCTTCTTCTCTCCTTTTTCCCCCTTTTTTTCCCCTTCAAATAGGTAATTTTATTTAAAATTCAGATATAGCTGAATTTAGATAGGAAATTAAGAAATAGACCCTCTTTAGAACGAAAATTAGCTTCAACCAGATCTTCTTGATTTCACTTTTTATTCAAAAATTAACTTTTTTAATTATATCACCCAATTAGAATCATCAATAACTCATAATTCACATTTTAGATTTTAATAAATTCCCTGATTTTGTTTGCGTGTGAAAACCAGTTTTTATTCAAAAAGATAAATTAATAAGTGGGTAATAATTGTAATTATTAATTAACTTTGTATGCAGATTTAATTTCCCCCCCCTATTGGATTAACTTTAGATGCGTCCCAAAAGAGAATTGCTTTTATTATCAGTCAGAAGAAATCATGCCATCAGATCTGCTGCAGCCATGAATCAGCCATCCAATGATAAAGTTTAGGGTATCTTTTTTTCACCCTCAGTTAATAAATAATTCTAAAAATCAATCACTCCCCAAACTCATTTCAATATGCTACATCATCGGGGTTGTTGGCCCATAGGCCTTCCACTCTAATTTTGATGATGATTAACTCATGTAGTTATAGTTTACTAATAATCTTGTGATATTTAGTTTCAGATATTTGATCAAGTTATTAGTAGGTGATTAGCTTCAACAAAGGTGTTTTTAAAGCTTTCACATGGTGATTCAAGAGCTCGAGCGTCAAGTTCACATCTATCACTCGGTTGGAATCAAGCTCGTTGGATCGCGTTTGGATCGAGTCAACTTGGAGACGGCGTTCTACAAGAAGGCTTCAGTTTGTTTAGTTTAACATTTAGTTTAGATCCATTATAAAGATTAGATAGTATGATATGCTCAAGTTCACACCACACACACTTGTTATAAGTTTCATATTTATTGGTTTGATTTTCAGTTTAACCGATCTTGGTTTTCATGGATAGATAGAATCAAAATAAGTTTATATGGTTTAATGTATATTAGATTTGATCTATATACATCTATACTTCATATACTTAAAAAAACTTATTTTGATACACTATTCATGTGTTTGGAGTTTTGTATTTAGACAAAACTTATTTTTGGATTTAATGTCAAAAATATAGATATAATACCTTCATGTATATTGAGTTCTATCCATATACAATATGCTTCAAAGTTGTTTTATATCATGTTTTTGTATTTACATGTGTTTTTGAAAAAATCGGATTTCTATTTCAAAAATTCTATTTTTTGGAAAATATAGAATTTGGTTTAAGGCAAATTTTTCAAGTCACAAAAATGGTTCAAAATGTTTGTAACATGATTTGATTTTTACTCAAACATGTTTGTATTTCAAAGATATAACATGCACTGATTTTTGTGAAATTTATGTGTTTTTATGGGATTTCATAAAGATAAAACCCAAGTTTAAGTCCCAAATCTGTCAGGCTGGCTGACTGCCGGTCGACCGGGCCGGTCGACTGTAGCAGTGAGCGGTCGACCGGGCCGGTCGACTGACGTGCATAGAACGTGCACGCGGCCTTACTGGGGAGGCCGGTCGACCGGGTCGGTCGACTGCCAGAGAGCTCTGCTCTCTGAAAATACCTCCGGTCGACCGGGCGGTCGACTGGACAGAGAGCTCTGCTCTCTATATCCAGCTCGGTCGACCGGCCAGAGAGCCGTTGCTCTCTGGTTCTGGGCATGGTCGACCGGGCGGTCGACCGCTGGGCTCAATGGTCAAATTTTTGACCGTTGGCCGGTCGACCGGCCGGTCGACCGGAAGGGCATTCTGGCCATTTTCAGCTACCAACAGGCAGATTTCCAATGGGCTATACATACCACATTTGAGTTGGTTTTTCAACAAGAATTTTTAGAGCAAAAATTTCTATCTTCCTAAGTGTTTTAAAAGCAAATTTTAAAAGAGTTTTAGAGCCAAAAAGATCTATCTTCATTTGTTTTAAAGAGTTGAAAAAATCAAAGAAAAAGAGAAGTCTTTGGGATTTATTTTGTTCTTCATTTCAATCATATCCTAGAAGTTTTTCAAGTATTTTCTTTGAGTTTTTGATTTTCAAACTCTTTATTTTTCTCACACTTGAGCTTATCTACTATCTTATCTATTAGGATCTTTGTTTTGTGGGAAAAGAAGTTACTTGTGGTCTTTATGATCACCAAGTTGTAAATCTTCCATTGATTGTGATATCCCTCTAGTGAGAGGTGATTGAATTGAATCCCTCAAGTGTGAGGTGATAGTGGAAGTCGTATTTGGCTCCCTCTAGTGAGAGGTGGAGATTGTGTTAGAATCCCTCAAGTGTGGGGTGATTGTTGTTTGTGTGGCTAAGTGCCTATCCCTCTAAGTGTAGAGGTGATTTGTTTTGTGCCTTGCCTCTAAGAGTAGAGGTTGTATTGATTGAGAGAGGAATTGTGTACTCTCAATTGTATTTGCCCCAAATCCTCAGTGGAGGTTCCCTGTGTGGGAAGTCCTGTGTAGACGAGTTAGTGAAAATCCTTCTGTGTGAAGGCGGGGACGTAGAGCTGTGTGCTCGAACCTCGAACATATCTCGGTGTTTGTATTTGATCCACTTTCTTTAACTCTCTCTTACATTGTGCATTGATTCATATTGTCATGTCATATACATGCTTGTGTTATTTGTGTGTGCCCATACTTGTGTTTAACCAAGAGAGCTTTACATAGCATCTCAACTCTTATTTAGAGGAATTTAGACGAGTTAGTCTAGAGCCCTTCACCGGAATTCGGCTACACTCGTTGGTTACACTAAGTGTGTTGCATTAAGTTTTTAATTCTGCATTATTGATTATTAGATTAGCCATACACCTATTCACCCCCCCGTCTAGGTGTATTTTCAATTGGTATCAGAGCCTACGCTCCTGATATTAGGTTTAACCACCTACGAGTGTGATCTTGGTTTTGCTAATCTAGATTTGCATTTGCACACTTATATTATTTACACACACTCATGAACTTCATGACCCCACCTATGTTTGATACTTCCAACATTGTTGTTTGGAAGGCTAGGATGTCCATGTACCTAAAAACCCAAGGCTTGCATGCTTTCCTTGCCGCTACCAAAAAATCCTATCTTGGTAGTAGCAAGCATATAAAAGCCAATGCACAAGCCCTTGAGGTACTTAGAAGCATGCTTAATAAAGAATATCTTATGATGGTTTCTAACTGTGATTCCGCCTTTGCAGTGTGGAACACGTTGACCTCATCTAAGTTTCAAACGCCAACCATTGTGGAGGATGAATCTAGTGGAGAATCCGACCAACATTGCTACATGGTCCAAGGGAATGACTCCCTTGAGGTAAACTCGAAAACTCAATTAGATGATGATGATGCTAGTTCTTCTAATAATGATTATATTGATGCCAATGCTTTAAATGAAGAACTCTCTATTGTTTGTGAAAAATTGCTCGAAAAATATAATCTTTTGAAAAAGAAGAGTTTTGGACTTACCAAAGAAAATAAGGATTTGTGTTCAAAACTAGATTCGATTTTGCAAGAGAAAGTGAAGATTTCTAATGAAAAGTTCATTGAAATCCAAACTTGACCTTACTCTAAAAGAAAATGAAATTTTAAAAATAAAAATGATTGTGAAAATGTTTTGACGAAAAATGACTTTAACTTCAAAACTTGATTTTGTCTTAAAAGAGAATGAATCCTTGAAAAACAAAATTGCTTCTATTTCAAAGGATTTGGATTTGATTTCCAAGAAAAACATTTCTTTGAAAAATGATTTAGATTCTCATGTTTGTCATGCTAGTGTTGCTTCACATTCTATCTCACTAATTGTATGCTTCAGTTTATCTTCTAGTATTAAAATGATATAAATGTTTTAAAGAAAAGTGTTAAATGTTTGGGCTCCACTTTGAGCCATTGTGTCATGAACCATACTCGTTTGGAATCTATATTTCGAAAGAAATAAGTTCCTTCCATGCATGCACACAAACCACGGCATACACATGCTCCTCACGGCCACACTCATAACACTTTGTATGCTCATGTGTACACTTGTACACATTATGGACGTAAGGGCCACCTTGTTAAATTTTGTTTTGATAAGATACATGATTCAAATTAACAAATAAATTTGTTTGGGTTAGGAAAGGAGCTAACCCCCATGGACCCAAAAGATTTTGGGTACCAAAATTACTCCTATTTTATTTGATGTAGGTGTGGACTCTCACATGACGTAAGAGTAATGGTGCCTTGAGGTGGATGCGTTCCGAGCTTAATGGTGACAATTTGGATGCATCACTTTCAAGGGGAGTTTGATGGAGGACTACCTTGGTTTGGAGATATGGAGATGTGCCCTATCGGTTTTGGTAACGATCTCTTACTCCTCATTATATTTACATGCTTTTCATATTGTTGATTTTTAGCATGTCATGTTTTAATGCTCGTTATGCCATATGCCATGCTTATTAGTCCTATTACAAACATGATTAGTACTTAAGATAACCCATGTTTAATATGGACTTATATCTTTGTGTTCTCACATTTGTTTTAGCTATTGTGTATATCATAGACCAATGCATGTGCATTTACATAATGATCATATGTATGTTTATAAGTTTTGTTTTGATTTCTATGCTTCATGTTTTGACTACATGTTTAGATGTTAGTTTTCATTAAAACTTGAGTATATACTTGTATAACTTGTGAGCCACAAATAGATTATTATATGTTTATGCTTGAATGCTTATTTGTACCCATTAGATGTACTAGTATAGTCTACTTTTGATGATTCATACATTTTGACTTGTATTCCATATTTTTGACATGTTTTTCATGTTTATGTTAAACTTCATGTATATATCTATTTTGTCTAAACTATTAGTTATACATATACATCCTTGAGCCACTTGCCTTCATGCATATACTTTTTGTGGACTCGTTCATGTTGGGATATGTATGTATGCTCTAGTTTGTATAAAACATACATATGCCTTGAAGATTAAATTATTTTGATGAAAGTTAGATTTTCTTGTGTTTCATGCTTTTAAGAAATTTCATATTGAGCTTGATTGCCTATTTCATGATGATGTGTTTCACATAACTCTTATACACTCATTTTACTTAAAATTTTCTCATGATTTTGTTTTCATGAGTATAATATGTGCCTTATAGATTTTGAGTGTTGATGATCATGTGACTTACATGTTTTTTATGAAATATATTCTTATTTTATTCCTTACTTGAAGGATTTCGTACTAGGTTACAAGTTTATCATGAAACTAGTTACGGTATTCTTCATATGGTAGAGTTTTCAAACGTGTTATATTATTTTCAAACTTATTTTTAAAATCCCTACCCTTCCAAGGTTGGTTTGTTAGCGACCATGCCTTGTATGCTCATTATTGAAAATCTATTTAAAACATGTGCATGAAATGGGTGGTAGGAAGTATGAGTTATACACTTTATCTTATTTTATTTTCAATTGATATCATTGTATCTTTTCAATTGGTATCACTATTGACATCCATTTATCTTGTATACTCATATTTTTTATATATGTATGCTTACACCTCAAATAGTATCAATTTTGATTGGTATTTAATTTTTCATACATATATGTATTTTATGTGTGCTTACTATATCTCTATATCTTTGAGCACAAATTTTGGTTATGCTAAGCTTGATTCCTTAAATGATAATTATATTTCAATTGATTATTTTTCAATTGGTATCTTATACAAGCTTATGCATCATTTTGTTTAGTATTTCATAAAGGGGAGAAAATTCATATTTCACCTTTCAATGGTTTTCTTTACATTTGGTATCTTACTCCCACACTTTATGTTGAAAAATGATATTGATTTTTTAATTTGGTATCATACACTCCTAATGAAAATTATTTTCAATTGATATATATTTCATTATTTTCAATTGGTATATGTTTCATTTTCAATATTGGTATCTCTATTGCAAAATGAGTTTAGTATTTAACCAAAAAGATTGATTATATTTTTTAATTGATATCAAAAGTATAAAATATTTTCAATTGGCACTAATTTTTACAATTGGTATCAAGATTACCTATATGTTTATATCTTTCAATTGATATTAAAAATTTTTGGTTGGTTTCTTTAAAATGTTTTATTTATTTTCAATTGGTATCATGATACACTAAGTTGATATATATTTTTTTCAATTGGTATCATAATGTTTTGATTTGATTTCACCCTTGATGATTTTTGTTTCAGACAAAAAGGGGGAGAACATCGTCTTATTGTTTACTTTAACCTCTTTGTTGATGATTGACAAAAAGGGGAGAAGTATTTTAGTATATATGCACGTTTATTTAAATTTATATTAAAAATATTTGTTTTATATTTTGTTGATATTGGTATCAAGAGTATGGATATTAGTATCAAGAAATATTTTGTTGTTTTGTTTTGTTGGTATCAAGAACTTTTATTGAAATTTTTATTGTTGGTATCAAGAGCTTTTATTGAAATTTTTATTGATATCAAGAGAAATTATTTAAAGAATATGTTTATTTTAAGTTTATATTTTCAATTGGTATTTAAAAACATGTTTATTTTAAAAAGGGGGAGAAGTAATTTATTTTAAAAATTTGGTATCAAGAGCATGTTTATTTCATGATTTTATGCATGTTTAACATTCATTGTATATCTTATTTTTTATTGCTATGCATGAGTTAAGGGGGAGCTTCTTTGAAGCTTAAATTTATCCATGTATATATAATTCCATGAGTTTTCTCATCATCAAAAAGGGAGATTGTTGGCCCAGAGGCCTCCACTCTAGTTTTGATGATGATTACTCATATAGTTATAGTTTACTAATAATCTTGTGATATTTAGTTTCAGATATTTGATCAAGTTATTAGTAGGTGATTAGCTTCAACAAAGGTATTTTGAAGCTTTCACATGGTGATTCAAGAGCTGAGCGTCAAGTTCACATCTAGCACTTGGTTGGAGTCAAGCTCGTTGGATCGCGTTTGGATCGAGCCAACTTGGAGACGGCGTTTCTACAAGTAGGCTTCGGTTTGTTTAGTAAGATTTAGTTTAGATCCATTGTAAAGATTTGATAGTGTGATATGCTCAAGTTCACAACACACACTTGTTATAAGTTTCATGTTTATTGGTTTTGGTTTTCGATTTAATCGATCTTAGTTTTCATGGATAGATAGAATCAAAACAAGTTTACATGGTTTAATGTATATTAGATTTGATCTATATACATCTATACTTCATATACTTAGAAAAACTTATTTTGATACACTATTCATGTGTTTGGAGTTTTGTATTTAGACAAAACTTATTTTTAGATTTATGTCAAAAATATAGATATAATACCTTTCATGTATATTGAGTTCTATCCATATACAACACGCTTCAAAGTTGTTTAATATCATGTTTTTGTATTTACATGTGTTTTGAAAAAATCGGATTTCTATTTCAAAAATTCTATTTTTGGAAAATACAGAATTTGGTTTAAGGCAAAATTTTCAAGTCACAAAAATGGTTCAAAATGTTTATAACATGATTTTGATTTTTACTCAAATTTATTTTGTATTTCAAATATATAACATGAACTGATTTTTGTGAAATTTATGTGTTTTTTATGGGATTTTATAAAAGATAAAACTCAAGTTTTTAAGTCCCAAATCTGTCAGGCTGGCTGACTGCCGGTCGATCAGGCCGGTCGACCGTAGCAGTGAGCGGTTGACCGGGCCAGTCGACCGACGTGCACAGAACGTGCACGCAGCCTTGCTGGGGAGGCCGGCCGACCGGGTCGGTCGACGCCAGCCAGAGAGCTCTGCTCTCTGGAAATGCCTCCGGTCGACCGGGCGGTCGATCGGACAGAGAGAGCTCTCTGTATCCAGCTCGGTCGACCGGGTGGTCGACCGGCCAGAGAGCCGTTGCTCTCTCGCTCTGGGCAAGGTCGACCGGTGGTCGACCGCTGGGCTAAACGGTCAAATTTTTGACCGTTGGCTGGTCGACCGGCCGGTCGACCGGAAGGGCAGTCTGGCCCTTTTCAGCTGCCAACGGGCAGATTTCCAAATGAGCTACATATACCCCATTTGTATTGGTTTTCAACAAGAATTTTTAGAGTAAAATTTCTATCTTCCTAAGTGTTTTTAAAAGCAAATTTTAAAAGATTTTTAGAGCCAAAAGGATCTATCTTCATTTTGTTTTAAAGAGTTGGAAAAATCAAAGAAAAAGAGAAGTCTTTGGGATTTATTTTTGTTCTTCATTTCAATCATATCCTAGAAGTTTTTTCAAGTATTTTCTTTTAGTTTTTGATTTCCAAACTCTTTGTTTTTCTCACACTTGAGATTATCTACTATCCTATCTATTAGGATTTTTGTTTTTGTGGGAAAAGAAGTTGTTTGTGGTCTTTGTGACACCAAGTTGTAAACTTCTATTGATTGTGACATCCCTCTAGTGAGAGGTGATCGAGTTGAATCCCTCAAGTGTGAGGTGATAGTGGAAGTGGTATTTGGCTCCCTCTAGTGAGAGGTGGAGATTGTGTTGAAATCCCTCAAGTGTGAGATGATTGTTGTTTGTGTGGCTAAGTGCCTATCCCTCTAAGTGTAGAGGTGATTTGTTTTGTGCCTTACCTCTAAGAGTAGAGGTTGTATTGGTTGAGAGAGGAATTGTGTACTCCCAATTGTATTTGCCCCAAATCCTCAGTGGAGATTCCCTGTGTGGGAAGTCCTGTGTGGACGAGTTAGTGAAAATCCTTCTGTGTGAAGGCGGGGACGTAGAGCTGTGTGCTCGAACCTCGAAACATATCTCGGTGTTTGCGTTTGATCCAAACTCTCTCTCTTACATTGTGCATTGATTCATATTGTCATATCATATACATGCTTGTGTTGTTTGTGTGTGCCCATACTTGTGTTTAACCAAGAGAGCTTTACATAGCATCTCAACTCTTATTTAGAGGAATTCAGAGAAGTTAGTCTAGAGCCCTTCACTGGGTATTCGGCTACACTCGTTGGTTACACTAATGTGTGTTGCATTAAGTTTTTAATTCCACATTATTAATCATTAGATTAGCCATACACCTATTCACCCCCCCTCTAGGTGTATTTTCAGGGGTCACATTGGCAGTGAGATGGGTCGCTCTGTCAGCGTGACGCCACCTGTCGGGTGTGGTTCTCGATTCGTTCGGGGTTGCCAATCTCAGACGAAGCAATATTATTTTTTTTTTCTGATTTTTGGCTTTATCCGTGATTGGCAACCCCGGAGAAAATAGACTTGGGCAAAAAATTGCCAGTCTGCTTTCTCTGGAGTTGCCAACTCCAGACAAGGCCAATTTTTTTCTTCTAATTTTGCTTTGTCTAGGGTTGCAAACCCCGGACAAACAAAAGTTGATTTTTTAATTTTCTCTCCCCTCTCTCACAAACAAAAGTTGATTTTTTAATTTTCTCTCCCCTCTCTCACAAATAAAAGTTGAATTTATTTTATTTTATCTCCCCCCTCCTCTTTCCTCCTTTAACGCACTCACTGGGTACGACAGCACGACGAGACCAGCGACGATGAGGCCGGCTGTGATGAGTAGCCCTACTGTTGTTGGTTTGCTACTGACAATGTTAGGCTGTTGTTGCTAGGCTGCGACAGCGAGGAGAGCTGCAGCGCAGTGCGAGCAGCCCGTCGTTACCGCCGTCATCGCCGTGGCTGCCTAGCAACAACAACAGCCCAACAGTAGCAGGGCTGCTCGTCGTCGTCGTTGCCGTCGGTCTCGTCGCCACCGGCCTCATCATGCCGCCGTGCCCGATGGGTGCGTTAGAGGATGAGAGAGCGAGAGAGGAGAGAGGGAGAGAAAATAAAAAAAAATTCAAGTTTTGTTTCTCCGAGGTTAGCAACCCTGGATAAAGTAAAAAGAAAACAATAATAATTTTAAGCCTATCCCGGACAAGATCAAAATTCAGGAAAAAAAAAATAATATTGCTTTGTTGGGGTTGTCAACCCCAGACAAGACAATACAAAGGTAAAAATTTTTTGCCTCTTTCGGAGTTGACAATCTCAGACGAATCAAAAAACACCCTTGTATACCCCGTTTCCGGAATACGTACTTAGTTGCGTATTCAGCTTTTCGATCGTATTTTTCGATTTACTTCCCGTATTTGACCGATTTTAATTTCAATATCATTTTCTAAAATATTAGATTTTATGAGAAATTCTGGAATTTTCTAGAATTTAAATGAATTTCTTCAAACCGGTGTCGACCAGTGCCGCTGATCGATTCCCGAATTTTTATCTTACAAACTGTTTAGAAATTCTAGAAATTCTTTAGACATTTCTGCCTAGAATAATATTTCTTACTTAAATACTTTTTCTGAAGATTTTACGAATTTATGCAAATTCTGCCGGAGTCGGTAGAAGACTTCTTCCAGTATTTTTATTTCACAAACAGTTAGGAATTTCTAGAAAGTCCTTTAGACTTTATTTCTTAGAATCGTATTTCTTATCTATATACTTTTTCTGAGAATTTTATGAATTTATGAAATTCTTTCGGAGTCGGTAGGTAACTGATTCCGGGATGTTTAGCTTTAAAACTATAAAGTATTTCTTCTAACGGATTTCACTATAGGTCTTCATATATTATTATTGATTTTTGGTGAAAATTACGAGTCGTTCCGAAATACATAAATTTCGGACGATTTCGGTATTTTCCGAAATGTTTTCCCGCATTCTTGACTTGAACCTAGGAATCCGTGTTTCCGCTATTTTCATTTTCCAAGACCAAGAAAATATCTTCATTTATCAATTCTTTTCTTTTTCCCTTTTCCCTATTTTCCTTTCCTTCCTTCACAACCACAAGAATTCCATTTTTCCAAATTTTCCATTTTCTTCCAAATTTCATCTCCACACATTCTCACCAACCCCCCTCATTTAATACATCTCTCTCTCTCTTTCTCATGGCCGCCACCATTGGCCAAGGGAGACACCTCATCTCCCCTATTATGCACAAAACCCCTCTCAATTTCTTTATTTGCATTCCCTTTACAAAAATCAAAACCTATATAAATCCTTTCTTTACAATTCCTTTCTCTTTTCTTCACTTCAACAAAATTCTCACCTTCACAAAAATCCTTCTCCATCTCCAACTCAAACCCTAACTCCCAACAACACCCAAGTCTTCATCTCCATCTCAAGCAACTACCACTTCGTTGGATTGGATCGTCCGCAAGATCGTCGAGGATCAATTCGGCGCTTTTCGTCAACCTCGAACTCTTCGGAACTCGTAAAAGTTCAAATCGACCGTTCGAAGTGAGTATTTTTACTCACCAAGACTCGTAAAATTCCTTGTATACTTGTGTTGATAAATCATGTCCCTTTGAGTCATCAAAATCATATTTTTAGACTACCAAAATCAACCATACAAAAATCTGTTTTTTTGACCAAACAGCAGCAGATTTCAGAACTTCGGTCGACCGGCCCAAGGGAGCGGTCGACCGATGTGCACAAACGTGCACAGTTTTGAGTAGCGGTCGACCGGTTCACCAACCAGTCGACCGGTAGGAAAACCTGGAGCTCACGGCCTTGTATCGGTCGACCGGCAGTCGACCGACACACTCTACCGGCCAAAACCTGGAGCTCACGGCATTTTTCCGGTCGACCGGCAGTCGACCGGAAGTCGACCGGAGGTCAACTGTCCTGGTATTTCGGTCGACCGGCAGTCGACCGATCAGTCTGTTTCTGGGCCAAAATTCTGATTCTTTTCTTTTCTGAAATTGTATCTCTTCCTTGATACATATGTGATATATTATTCCTGTTCATGCTTCATAACCAGTATTACATGACATGTTACTTGATGGATCTTACTTCATGTTACTCCATGACTTGCTATTACATATCTTTATTCCATAAATTGTTAAAGTAGCGAATATCACCACTTATCGTGCCATCACTTACACCAAGCATGATGCATTGACCTTTGTATAAAATAGACCAACTTACACATGGGTCGGGGGAAATATGCGGATATCGGTATGTGTTCGTGTTTACAGTGGCTTTAGGTATATTGTACAATTATATTTCCGGTCTGACCTGAGGGCCTCCAGGGGACCGAGGGGTGCTGGCTCCCTTTTCCTGAGTACTGTCATGACAAAGGGCATACATAAGTCCCTCCTGAAGGCCTAGCGGCTGGTTCCGTCACCATGCAACGGAACACCCTGGACCGTGGTCCCGGGCATGTACGGGACCCACTGTAACATAGTTCGTCGATACAACCGCTGTTTCCAATAACACTTGCTTTACTAGGATATGGATCTATGTGTTCTGGGACGCTGGGTCACATAGCTAGATATCACAGTAAGACAAGTAATAATAATTATAGACTTAATTTGTACATTCATTGCATTATGGCTTTACCTTATTATGTTTTCATCACTTGTTAGTCGATGCTATTTATTACTGTTCCATCTTCTTTATTCCTGTCCCTTAGCCACTTGGCTACAGTTGTTTACTATTATATGTCTTGATTTCTTGGATTTGCATATTCAGATTCTGAGGCTTGGAACGAAGTGGAGCCATCCACAGAGACCAGGCTTATTTCAGTGAGCAGGCTGACCAACTCTATTTCCTCGTGCCAGACTCTTTCTTTTGGCTCACGAATCTTCACCCATTACGTGAGCATCTTGTGTACATGTTTGTATATTGTCTTTTTGGACTTGGATATGATAAATAACACTTGTAAAGTGTATTACTTTATCATAGTTTGTATACTTTTACTTGTATCTTGTAAGTTGTGCATATGAATACACCACGCTTTGTGTTGTACTCTGATTTCTTATTGTACTTTTATGCTTAGCGTATATACGTGGCGGCTTCTTCTGACCTACATATATACGTCGCAGTGACGTCCCCGTATCCGTGGAATCGGGGCGTTACAGGTTGGTATCAGAGCTTAGGCTCTCACACCTAAAAGTACAATCAGTGGCAAATTCTAGTAATTTGCGAATGCCAACTACAATGTACAGAGTTATCAAGTCCTTCTTGATTCCGTCTTGATTCATTTCCTTGTGTTCTAAACTCCTTCCATCCATTTGTTTCCCAATTCCAGTTATCCTATTCCAATTCGGTATGGAGAGACGATCGGGTCGTAACAATATCGGGCAAGTACCGAATGACCTGTAGGAGGAGAGAATGCCGATGTCCTGAGAGTTATTCAGGCCATGATGG
>JAVJIF010016859.1:0-87748 GCA_038442645.1 Agave tequilana | reverse complement strand
TAAAAGACAAATGAAAATTAGATCAGTAACCAACAATGAAGAGCACAACAAGACAATATGAACAATAAGCTATTTTCCATGAGGACCCAAACATGAAAGAAAGGTAATTGGTAAGCATGAAATAGCAGATTATTACCAGAGCAGTCGCTTTATCAGGAGCATCAACAGTTGCCTCTGTCCAGAGGCTACAACTTTGCAAAAGTTTTTGCATTTGGCAACCAACCAAACACAATTCCGAGAACCTCTTTGAATATTTCTCTTCCTCCTGCTGTAACGGAATTGCAAGTGCAAGAGGCTCAGATTTTGGAAGAGGTAATTAAGTGGGGAGGCCTTGACAGACCTCTCCTCCACACCATGATGGTCAACTGTGAATGCGTGAATGGAGCCACGCCGCTTGTGTACCATACTTTAACGGCTGCAATTCATTACACACTCCACACGTCATTGCACCCTGTCATTAAGGCTCCTACCCCTTCAAATCATCATTTCCTTCGAAACATATTTAACTGCCTACATAAACCAAATAATGTCAGCCGAAAAACAAAGCAAAAGGACATAATTAATAAGAAGCATAAACAGTCCAATAGCGTGCTGTCTCAAATAAAACAGTCTCACATTGTGGATGGCCTAGCGCCATCCACGAACTACCAAGCAATCAAGCAGGAAGATAAATATGAGTGTACTGATTGCTTATGACAATCGACTTAAACCAAAATAGCGTAAATATCCATGTATAGGAAGGGGTGCAAATAAGAGGGGTGCATAAAAGAGTTCAATGGCTAAGGGTAGAAGGAGGACCACGAGCTCCAACTTTGAAGTCAGTCAATGTTGTTTTCCTCGTGAATCGATATAACCACGCTGCCTTCTCCGCGTCAGTCCTCCTACTAAGGAAACCAGCTCGATGTCGGGTTCTTCACGAATAATTAAAAGCAGTAGATACCTCATCTTCATTGAAGATGTAGTACTGATAATCTGTCTCCACCATTGAACGCAACTGTTCGTAGCATTGTGCAACCACTTTTTTATCTTCTTATCGCTTATCGTAGATGGTATTGACAAATTTTTTGAATGAATCTGCGAACGATCCCATGATCTCCAGCTCAACGTCCTTCCTCTTGCCTTTACTTGTGAGCGTTGGGACACAGACATGCTCTCTGGGAGGTCTGTGGACTTAGTAGCCTCAGGTGGGGATCCAGTGTTGAAGGAACCCTCTAATGTCAGTCTGCGTTGGACACACAAATGAGGTGCCCATCATCCAGTGCAAACCTTCCTTTGGCCCTGTCACCACCAAAGAGGATGTACATCTCGTCGTAGTGTTCAATGGGCTGGTTGAGAAAAGGCTTGTCTTTTTGGTGAACCTGTACTCATTATGTTATTTATATTAGACCTTACTTAAGAAAATTGATGGTGAAGATGCAGAAGTGAAAGTCATTTATCTTGTTACCTTTATATATTCCGTATAAACAGCTTCTGGCATCTCAATAGTGCGAATCTCTGGCTTCCACACAACGCAACCGCTTAGAGTCTTTAAAGTACATATTCGACTCCACTTGCTCTTTCAAGTGCGCAATTGATTGTAGACGTGTTTGTCAGATACCACCATATCAAACTTGTTCTTAATTTCGTTGGCTGCTATTACGTTCAAGTCCCCCTTAACTCCGTCACGTAGCAGCCCTACCATGAACTCAAGGAGGAAAATACTTGCTAGCTCTGTCCAGCGCTGGTTTTTCCCACCTGTTTTCCTTCTTCTTACCACCAGTAGATGGGGCTGCATCATTTTCATACGTGTACTCATTTTCGAACATTCTCTGCAAGGAAAAATATTAGACAATATAGCTACAATAGTGTATACATTCAGAGATTGTTAACATGAAATAAGGCTAAACACTAGGCTTGGTTACTAGAGTAAAACTAGGACATTAGTTTGTAGTTGGCACCATATTAGCATGGTTAACATAGCACAGCCAAGTTGGTTATTAATATTAAAGTTAATTTTGCATGTCAGCCCACATGCGCTGGGCAATTTCTTCTCTCATTTGAACTCAAGCATTGGCCTCTTCTCGAAGCTGTCTACGGGTCCTTCCCCCTTCTGTTAGATTCTGTGCAGTCCACTCTTCCTCAGTTTGGATGAAATCATCTTCCCTGTGAGACAA
Source organism: Agave tequilana (assembly GCA_038442645.1). Classification (NCBI taxonomy): domain Eukaryota; kingdom Viridiplantae; phylum Streptophyta; class Magnoliopsida; order Asparagales; family Asparagaceae; genus Agave; species Agave tequilana. Next base: position 85,595 of record JAVJIF010016859.1, on the reverse strand, counting down.
GATAAAATTGTGGAGGATGCAACAAGCAATCACAATCTCGATTTGTGTGCGATATGAAAGAACGGACGAGACGTTAAAATCTTAAATCTTCCCTTAAGAGAACTGAAAGCCCTCTCCACCGACGTACGGAGGGAGGAGTGACGATAGTTGAATAACTCCTTGTAATTGGTGGGTAACCTGTCTCTGTAATCACTCAAATGATACCTACTGGAGCTAAGAAGCCTGGCCTGGTATTGTAACCAGCATCACACAGGTAATATTTCCCTATAGTAGCAAATTTTGAAACAATAAGATTTGTTCAGTAAACAAAGGGAACATAACGAAGTGTGAGAATCACGCAATAGGTATGAAATACTTCGGGGACACGCAGACCGTGTGGTCTTTCAAGAGCATCTCGTAGCACGGTGAGATCATGTGCTGATCCTTCTCAACTCGCTAAGACATATGTGAATTTCAAATCAAAGTCAACAGCTGTAAGGACATTTTGAGTTGGATACCCTTTTCTTCTGTAGAATGGTCCAACTTCAGCAACTGGTAGAGTAGCGGGGATATGTGTCACAACAATTGCTCCGACACAATTCTATTGACGTTAAATAAAATTGGTTAGACAGTCAACTGATAATTCGCTCTATTTATTAATAATTGAGTGTGAAAAAGTTTAATTTACCTTGAAGTAAGCATTGAATCTATTGTCCCTGGCAATCTTGTCATGGACCATTGTGCTAGGACCACAAATGTAATCCCTTCTGAGTTCTCCAATTGCCCAAAGTGTATGCTGAAAATAACGACTAATTGTCTCTCCGAACGTATAAAGTTCCCTCCAATCACTCTATTACGGACATTATGTCCTATAGTGTGTAGGAACATTGCTAATTGCTCTTCCACAGTGACATTTGCAGAATCTTGAAGGAGTCTCCGAACCCTAATAATGGAACAAAGGTCGAAGAAAACATCCCTATTCATCTTGAACATATTGTGACACATTGTGTCACTGGATTCTATAACTCATGACAGGTACATTCGTCTCTCCTGGTCCCTGATGTTCCAGGGATAGGTTGCATGATTTCTTCACGACCGGTCATCCACTTAAGCACCATGAACGCAGTGGTACAAATAATAAGCAAGCCTAATTCCTCATCCTCACCATCCAACCCAAGTTGGACAAACCTTTTCATGCTAAACATATTTGGGAAGAAAGGTACATATTACTCGAAACGAGAAATAGGAGTGTAAATGGGGATTGTTACTTTACGAGTTCTTAAAAAAAAATTAAAATTTGCATCTATGAGTTAACATGTATAAATAAAATAGGCAAGTAGACGGTGAAACTGCAATTTTCAGATAATACAAAGCCCAAAAGGGGGCGCAGAGACAAGCAGTAAAGCATACTCAGTGATTTTACTCTTTCGACGATTATAGCATAAAAAATTGTGCATAAAATTGTAGGAAATCTGTAAATCACCTAGAGGGGGGGTGAATAGGTGATGGCTAATCTAATGGTCACTTAATGGCAAATGATGCAAATAATGCGGAAGCTAAAACAATTATGACCTAATTAAATCTTTTATACTATACACTATGTATAACACAAGAGTGTTGCCGAATTCCCTGTGAAGGGCTCTGGACAAACTCCTCTAGATTCCCTTGAATGGGTTGAGGTGCCGCGTTGGCTCTCTTGTTGAATACAAGTGTTAGTCACAATCCCAAGCAGTATATCAATATGAGCACATAAGTATATCAAGCATGTAAAGATTGACATAAAGGAATGCAAGATATAACAATAGAGATAGAGAGAGAGAGGAATGGCAATCGCAAACACAAGGGTATATTTTGAGGTTCGAGCACACTTGCTCTACATCCCCGCCTTCGACACACGAAGGATTTCCACTATGCAAGATCCAAATGGATCTCTCCTCGGTGCCGCAACACCTACAAGCCCTCGGACTCCCTAGTCCCGTACACACCGCAAGCCCACCGGCTCGCCGAGGCCGCACCTCAAACAACCGAGTCCGCACCCGAACTCAAAACAACGACGAGCACACTTGCCCGTCTCCTCAAAGAACAAAGAAAAGATCTTTGGTGATCACAACACTTTGATCACCTAAAGCACTCTCACTACAACACACCTATAGGATGTATAATCAATGGATGCTCAAGTGTGTGTGAGAAAAAAAAAGGATGTGAAAGGTGGAGGAAAACTCAAAGACTTTCTTTTAAACACTCTTGATAAAACTTCCCTTTAGATAGGAAATATTTGCTCTCTATTTTGTGGAGAAAACCCTTTTAAAGTCTAGGAAAAACTGGCTCTAAGAGACTCCAAAATCTTGTATGAAAACAATGACAAAACCCCCAATATATAGGCTGCCAGAAAACTAGCCGTTGGGATCTGTCAGTACTGCCGGTCGACTGGCCCGGTCGACCGCCAACGGTCGGATTTCTGACCGTTGGAGCCATGGTCAACCGGTGCGGTCGACCGAACTTTCCAGAGAGCACTGCTCTCTGGAGCGGTCGACCGTCACGGTCGACCGACCACCAGTACACACAGGCGTGCACGTTTGTGCACGTTGGTCGACCGACCCGGTCGACCGACTTCAGGGTTAGTCGACTTATAAGCTAGTATAAGTCGACTAGCTGAAGCCTGAAACAATTTTTCTGGGATTAAAAAGTTTGTCTTTTTGGCTCATATAAAATCCCAAAAATACTAAAAAATCTACAAAAATAGTTTTACCAATATACTTTGATATACAAACATGCTTGCACAAAATCAAGGCATGTTATAAAGATTGGACTATTTTTATAACTTGGAAATATTTGGCCCATGATAAAAACTGTATTTTTCTAAAATAATATTTTTCAAAACATGTTTTTCAAATCTTCATCAAATACAAAAACAAGATATACTTTTAAAGCATAGTGTGTATGGATATGATCCACTACACAATCAAGATGAAATATCTATGTTTTTGTCATAAAGCTCTAAACTTGGTTTTGGTTGAAAGATAAGTATATCACTTGAAGGCTTCTCATCTTCTTGACTTGGTCCAAGCTTGATCCAAAAGCTCCTTGGATCACACCGTGCTAGCTCCAAATCTTCATTTTATCCTTTGTTGAGCTATGCACTTACTAAGATCTTGATAATGAATCTGTCACTAATTAAACACAAGATCATCAGTAAATATAACTTCATGAGTTGATCATCATCAAAACTAGGGTGATAGGCCTTTGGGCCAACAATCTCCCCCTTTTTGATGATGACAAAACTCATGAGGTTATATATGCATGGATTAAGTAAAGCTTCAAAGAAGCTCCCCCTTAACTGATGCATACAAAATAAATAATAGATATATCAATGAGGCACATGAATATGTATGCAAGTATGGAAATAAAACATGCAACAAGTATAAATCAAAATAACAAGGAAGACAAATACTTCTCCCGCTTAAGCAAATGAAAACATGCATATAAACTCAAATACTTCTCCCCTTTTTTGTCAATCATCAACAAAGGGTTCAAAGTAAAATCAAATCAAACAAAATTTTTCTCCCTTTTTTTTGTCAAAAACAAAAAGATCAGAAGGGGTGAAACAAATCAATCAATAAAGATTTTTATGCGATATACATTCATGAAGAGGAAGACGCTAAGTTAACTTCCCTGCACATATGCATTACATGAAGAAGGGATGACAAGCCCTAACTCACATAACACATATTATGTAATGCATAAGAGGAGATGTGAAGCTCCCCTACACACGTATATCATATAAAGAAGAGTTGTCAAGCTCCTCAATTTATAATATACTCAACATGAATCCATATGTAAGAGAGATGTTAAGCTCTCCTTGCATATAGGAAATACAAATCAAATATTTTGAATTTTTCTTTAAGATTTTGAATACTTAATAAAACACATTTTGAGATATCAAATCAACATATTTTTTTTTATTTTGATATCAATAGTAAACATATGAAATTTTTTTTTTATTTTCATCACAAACTTTGTGCTTTTAAAAATGTGAGCCAATGTGAGTTAAGCACATGGAAATCATATATATGTATGAGAAATGAGTATACCAAGTGAGATTGAAACATACATATATATAAGAAACAAATATGAGTATATACAAAATAATTTCATATTGATACCAATTGAAACGATTCAATGATACCAATTGACATAACTATAAAATCAAGTGTATATCTCATAACCTACCACCCTTCATATGCACAAGGTAAAAGATTTTCAATGAAGCATACAAGGCATAATCGCCCATCTATCCTCCCATAGATGGTAGGGGTTTTCAAAAATAGATTTGAAAATAAGCTTAGTTTGAAAAACTCTACCAAATGAAGAATTTGCACTAGAAAAATGTTTTAAAACTAGTGAGGAATCCTTCAAGTAAGGAATAAAGCAAAAATGTTTTTCATGAAACACAAGTAAATCACATGGCACTAAAAACACTCTAATATCCATGAAGTCCATAAAATTTTCAAAAGAGGTGAGTGCCCTAGTGTTATGTGGAACATGGTATCATGAAAATGTCAATAAAGCTCAATATTCCTTTAAATAAGAAAATATGAAAATCATCACAAATTTTTTATTAAAAAAAAATATATTTCAAGATATATGTATGTTTGAAAACACAATAAGTATACATACATATCTCTTAAACACAATTTAGTCTATATAAATAGATTTGCATTAAAGGCAAATGACTCAAGAGGTATACATGTATATCTTAAAGTTGGCAAAATACACATATACATGAAATGAAAAACACATGATCATAAATCAAATCCAAGAAGTGGGAATATAAGTTTAAAAATGTATGTATCATCAAAACCAAGTAATACAAGCACATTTCATGGGTTCAAATAAGCGTTCAAGCACAAATAAATAGATTTATTTGTGGCCCATGATATGTACAAGTATAAATCCTAGTGTTGACAAAAACTAACATATAAACTAATATTCAAATCATGAAGCATCAAATTTTGAGAAAAATAGAATCATGTGTCAATCTAAAAAATTATTTGAAGAACAAATAACTAGTATAAATTGTTTTTGAAAAACTAGTTAAAAAAATCCTTCGAATATATCAAATCTTATGTTTTTCATAAACATAACTAGTTACACAAAAATTTAAGCACTCATGGTTTATAAAGCTCAAAAATGATTTTAACAAAAGTGTGAGTGTTAAACGATCATGTAAATAGCATTTTTATGAAAATAGTCAATGAAGCTCAAAAGATCATACAAAAATACGAAAATCATTTTTCATCAAAACACTAATCTTCATGGTATATGTATGATTAATCCAATCCTAACAATACACATACATATCCCAAATATAAAAGAGTCTATTAAAGATGTTTGTATGAAGGCAAGAGACTCACGGGTATACATGTATATTTATTAGATTTGAATTAAAAATACATATACATGAAGTAAAGCATAAAATAGGTAAAACATGTATAAAAGAGAATCATCAAAACTAGTCTATACATATGCATATAGTGGGTACAAGTGAGCATGAAGTTCAATCATATATGAATCAATTGTAATTCACTATTTGTATATGTATACATGCACGTTTTGATAAATCTTCATTTAAACATGTAAATACCACATGAAGCACACAAAAATCATAAAACATGAACATGCTATATGATATCAAATGAATAAGCATATACATAAATAAAATAGGAGTTTAGAAATTGTTACCAACTCCAAAGCTCCTAACATGGTGGTTGTCCCACCAAAACCTCCTTGATAGCGGTGCTCCAAATGTGTGTCCATCAAGTCCATTTGCATCCACTACCAAGGCACCAATTCTCTCACGTTTTGTGAGAGCCCTCACCTACATCACAAGCAAATGGTGGGAGTTTTGGTACCCATATTTCTTGTAGGGTCCACGGGGGTTAGCTTTGTTGTAAGGAACCCAAAATCTTTTATTCTTAGCAAAATAAAATGATCTAATCTATCATAACAATATTTTGCTAAATGGCCTTTGCGGCCACAATGTGTACATACGTACACCTTAGTATGCTTATGTGTAGGAGTGCGATCATGTTGTGCAACATAAGCATATGCATGATGGGTATGTTGTGAATGAACACGTGGAGTTTGTTTCTTTGAAAACATTGACTCCAACCTAGAATGATTAAAAGCACAAGAGTTCAAAGTTGAACTCAAACCATCCATTTTATTTTTCAAATTCTTAATCTCATTAGTTGTGGCATGTAAAGCATGATGAGATATATGATCATTTTTCTTTTCTTTTGTGAAACAAAATCCTTTTCTTTTTCACAAAATTTTCTTTTCAAAGAATTATTTTCTTGAAAAACAACTTCTTTTTGTTTTTCCACCAAATCAATCTTATTTTTTAAAGTAGTGTTCCCTTCACATAAATCATTCAATTTTGTAAGGAAGGAAACATTCTCATTTTTCAAATTTTTATTTTCTTTAAGCATGCAATCAAAATCCTTTTTCAAAATTTGTTTTCTTTCTTAAGCAAGTCATATTTTTCAAGAATTATTTGACAAAATGAAGTGAGCTCATCATATGACATGTCCTCATCATCGGATTCGGAGTTACCTCAAGGGGGTTATCCCCTTGGACCATATAGCATACGTTGGAGATGTCGCTTCTAACGTCCGAATCGCTCCCCGCATAGTATAGATCCTTTTCGCCAAGGGAGATGAGGGTGTTCCATACTACAAAAGCCGAATCAATATTAGCAACTCTAGATAAATAAACATCATCTAGGTTAGATTTGATAGCATGAAGGGCTTTTGCATTAGCCTCAAAATTCTTACCATCTAAAGAATATGCATTATTGGTAGTGGCAAGATATACATGATAACCTAAGGCTTTGAGGTACAAGGACATCTTCACCTTCCATATATGGATGTTAACAATGTCAAACATGGGTGGTGACATGAAGTCCATGGTATGTGTACAAAAATATTGTGATTAGCCTAAAATGAGGATCTTTTACTCTAGGTTGTTAGACCAAATCAGAGTACCAAGCTCTGATATCAATTGTAAATCACCTAGAGGGGGGTGAATAGGTGATGGCTAATCTAATGGTCACTTAATGGCAAATGATGCAAATAATGCGGAAGCTAAAAACAATTATGACCTAATTAAATCTTTTATACTATACACTATGTATAACAAAAGAGTGTTGCCGAATTCCCGTGAAGGGCTCTGGACAAACTCCTCTAGATTCCCCTTGAATGGGTTGAGGTGCCGCGTGGCTCTCTTGGTTGAATACAAGTGTTAGTCACAATCCCAAGCAGTATATCAATATGAGCACATAAGTATATCAAGCATGTAAAGATTGACAATAAAGGAATGCAAGATATAACAATAGAGATAGAGAGAGAGAGGAATGGCAATCGCAAACACAAGGGTATGTTTCGAGGTTCGAGCACACTTGCTCTACATCCCCGCCTTCGACACACGAAGGATTTCCACTATGCAAGATCCCAATGGATCTCTCCTCGGTGCCGCAACACCTACAAGCCCTCGGACTCCCTAGTCCCGTACACCGCAAGCCCACCGGCTCGCCGAGGCCGCACCTCAAACAACCGAGTCCGCACTCGAACTCAAAACAACGACGAGCACACTTGCCCGTCTCCTCAAAGAACAAAGAAAGATCTTTGGTGATCATAACACTTTGATCACCTAAAGCACTCTCACTACAACACACCTATAGGATGTATAATCAATGGATGCTCAAGTGTGGTGTGAGAAAAAAAAGGATGTGAAAGGTGGAGGAAAACTCAAAGACTTTCTTTTAAACACTCTTGATAAAACTTCCCTTTAGATAGGAAATATTTGCTCTCTATTTTGTGGAGAAAACCCTTTTAAAAGTCTGAGAAAAAGGCTCTAAGAGACTCCAAAATCTTGTATGAAAACGATGACAAAACCCCCAATATATAGGCTGCCAGAAAACTAGCCGTTAGGATCTGTGTCAGTACTGCCGGTCGACCGGCCCGGTCGACCGCCAACGGTCGGATTTCTGACCGTTGGATCCACGGTCGACCGGTGCGGTCGACCGAACTTTCCAGAGAGCACTGCTCTCTGGAGCGGTCGACCGTCACGATCGACCGACCACCAGTACACACAGGCGTGCACGTTTGTGCACGTCGGTCGACCGACCCGGTCGACCGACTTCAGGGTTAGTCGACTTATAAGCTAGTATAAGTCGACTAGCTGAAGCCTGAAACAATTTTTCTGGGATTAAAAAGTTTGTCTTTTTGGCTCATATAAAATCCCATAAAATACTAAAAAATCTACAAAAATAGTTTTACCAATATACTTTGATATACAAACATGCTTGCACAAAATCAAGGCATGTTATAAAAGATTGGACTATTTTTGTAACTTGGAAATATTTGGCCCACGATAAAAACTGTATTTTTCTAAAACAATATTTTTCAAAACATGTTTTTCCAAATCTTCATCAAATACAAAAACAAGATATACTTTTAAAGCATAGTGTGTATGGATATGATCCACTACACAATCAAGATGAAATATCTATGTTTTGTCATAAAGCTCTAAACTTGGTTTTGGTTGAAAGATAAGTATATGGGAAATACCAAAAACCAAACTTATATTTTTCAAAATGAAAAATCTTTTCTAAACTAAAAAAATTTTATGAAAAGACAATAAATCAAGAGTGTGTGTGTGTGATATGTACTTGAGCAATCCACCAACTATCTATCCTTTACATTTTAACTAAAACAAAAAAACTAAATCTTATACCTAGACACAAGTCTTCATCTTCTTGAAGTCTTCACTTGAAGGCTTCTCATCTTCTTGACTTGGTCCAAGCTTGATCCAAAAGCTCCTTGGATCACACCGTGCTAGCTCCAAATCTTCATTTTATCCTTTGTTGAGCTATGCACTTACTAAGATCTTGATAATGAATCTGTCACTAATTAAACACAAGATCATTAGTAAATATAACTTCATGAGTTGATCATCATCAAAACTAGGGTGATAGGCCTTTGAGCCAACAAAATCATCATTTCATTGACTATAAATTTCTGCTCTTTTTTCGGGAAGATTAATCTTGGTTAAGTTCTCTTCATATTAATCCTAAGTACGAAGCATGCTTATTAGTTATGGATTAACATAAATCATTAACAGATGATCAAATAGTTTCTGCAGAAAATAGAATTTCAGGTGGACTAATTCATACAGGGAATGAATTCAGAAAATAAAGACACAATATCACTGAATATTACCATATCAGAAGAAATGGAAGTAGCAATTGCAGAATTATTAAGAGAAATTGGCTGTCACTTGAAAAGTACCAACTCACCCGCAGATCAACAGAGATACCAGTTGATCTTTGAAGTTAGCAGCATACCTCAACAACAAATTTGTCTGAAGTTGATGCTTGATCAGAGATAACCGGGCTCGGCCTCTTTCTCAGGTTCCCACACAGTTCACAGTGCTTCTCCATTGAAGGCCCTTTGCCCTATTTATGCTGCTAGAGGCAGATTTGAAGGAAAGGGACGGTAGCAAAGAAAGGGGCAAGATGACCTTTGGATAATACAAAGGGCAATACAGAGTTCCGAGGAGATCACGCGGGAATAGTGAAAACCCTAATTTTCCAGCAAATATTGCTGACAAAGAACAAAGATTCGCAGTGGAGGTTGATCAAGCTTTCAATCGACCAAGATGTCAAGGAGCAGAGGGGAATCGAATCCTTGTGGAATCTCTAGGCTACAGTGGCTAGAAGGGACCGATCAACTTTGGTGGGTGCAGCCGGTCGTTGACGCCGTACCGTCAGAGGTGGAGGAGATGCTCTTCTGCAGGAGAACGATAGAGAGAGGGGGGGCCAGAGAGGGGGAGAAGATGGAGGAAGAAGAGAGGAATCGTGACTCTACAGTGGAGATGGGAAAAGATCAGGAGATGGGAAAGAGGACGCAACAGTGAAGGCTTTTGCAGTCTTTTTGCAAATCCTCAGACGTCTCTCGATCCCAACGACCCGGGCAAGGCACGTAAACCCTTTTGTGAAAAGGTAGCTGTAAATGGAGTAATTGCAGCTGTAACCAAACAAGTGAAAAGTGTAAAGTTGCAAAAGTTTTTGCATTTTGCAACCATTTTGCAACTCACCAAACACAAGTTTGTGTAGATTGGAATTCCTGATAACAAGAATGAATGCCACAAATTCAAGAAAAAAGGTAAAATATAAAATAAATCACTATGGTTACCATCAAAAGTTTAAGACGAAATCCAATGTCAAAGACATGCAGGGATAAAAGTAATATTACTTATCAAAAAAATTAAAAAATAGAAAGTTTAAAGAAAAACTTCAGAAAGAAATATTTTATTAAAAGTTAAAAAAAGAAAAACAATGAAAAAAAAAGATTATTCAGCATGAATTATTCGAGAGTTCCTATTTGATTGATGAAACCTAGTTGGCGTTTAATGGAATAAAAAAAATTCAAACAAGCCGACAATCTTTATGAATACGATATTATGAAGTTAGATTGATACTTTATTCAAGAGTGTGCGAAGAGGAAGGAGACAGAGATCTACATCAATGGAGAAAAGATAACACTTTTGTCAAGCCATTCAAAGACATTAAATATAAAGATTGTTTGAAGTGTATTGTGGAAGAATTGAATTAAAAAAGGACATTGAAAATATAAGAACCAGCGGATTTCATGACAAACGATGTAAGTAGATTACATCATATAATTTAATTTACCTATTGAGTTGTTTGTTGTTTGAAAGAATTAAAAGATCTTAGATCACATTGTACATGTTAGGTTTACAGAAAATAGACCGCTTGACGGTTTATTCTAGATCGGAATTGGCCTCTCTTTATATAAATAATAAATAAATATAGAATTATATGAATTTCCTTTCTTGTGATGCACACTAATAATTATTATTTTAACATCTTCCTTCAAATTCATGATGGTATGACATCGAGAGTTTCTTTAACCAAAATAAAAAGACAAAAATATTGTCACTAGTAAAATGCTAAAAAAATAATTCTTGAACTATTAAGAGGTGGGACGAATATGATGATGAAGAGATATAAGACGATAGAGAGGAATTATTAAATAAGAGAAGTGCGATGGATGCGGAGCCAAAGACTAAACATCTACTGGAGAGATAAATTCCAAAAAAGATGGAGAGCTTGCTGATTGTGATTTGCCTGAGTCTCTTTCGTTTGTAGTAAGGTGGACTTCGAGCCTATAAGTTTCTACAAGACGGACTTAAGAACCTATGAAGAGTCTCTTTTGTGTGAAGCAAGGTGGACATTGATTAGGCAGCAATTCCGTCAATGGAAACAGGGATCGTGATATCCATAATATTGTAGTGCCAGAGAAGGAACATTCAAGAAGAAAGAGAAAAAATCTGCAACCAGAAGAGGCACTTTCAATATCGACGAGGAGAGGTCAGATCACCACAGTGGATGAGAATAATATAGGAACCTGGAAGACGAGGAGAGAACACCAATCAAACAAGAAGAGGCGATCACCGTTGATAGGATAGGATTCAGTCGGTAATGACATGGTGGTCTGTAAGCTCTGCAAGAAGAGAAGGGGGTCATGCCGACAATGTCGAAAGAGAGGAAAAGAAGAGCTCACAATGTCCAAATCTGAATCAGATTTGGGGTCGAGTTTGGATTCATTTTTTATTCGGTTTGAAGAATTGGGTCTAGTTGAGATGTTGATGGTGGCGATCGAGGGAATTTAATTATAGGAGGTTCCAATGTTGAGAGTAGCAAGTAGTGTTTTTTTCCTGTGGTGGATCAAACCCATCAAAAGTAATTTAGATGCTCCCTAGATGGCATCTGTCAGAGCACACATAAGAAAAGACATTTTTCAGGTTAGGAACACCATTGTGGCGCCGACCTAAGACTCTCAAGCATGAGAATTGGTATGCAGAAAGACCGACAGATGATAATTGTCAGGGTAGTGATGGAGGTGTTGCGTAGAGGACAACTGCGGGTGTGGTAGGAAGGACCAATAGAGATAACCGCCTGGTGCAGTGATGCAACGTGTGTGTTTTTGAGGATTATGGAAGATCCTTTTCTCCTTGAAGAAGGATGATTATATATATCTTATGTGGATGTTGGAGTGGAAGCAAAATTGGTGGACTGTTGTTACTGTATGATCTACACGTGTCAGATCTGTTGTAACGATCGTGATCATGGATGTTAGTCGGTTAAAATTGCATGCCAGAGAATTTACCACTATGCATAGCTGTCTGCACTATAAGGACGTCACAAGTAATGAACAATGGGGAGGATGGAATAGCGTAATGGCAAGTGGAGATCTCGGCATATTGCAATTTGGAGCTTCAAAATCAGGATTGGAGACTTTAGAGTGTGAAAGGTTCCAAAGTGATAAGATCTTCGGAATGAAGGGTAGCTCTGGGATGGCAAAGAGTGGTGGAGGCTCCAGGATGGACTCTGAGAGTTATGGATCTCTCAAGAAAACATTTGGTAGATAGGACTATTTGGTCGGATGGAACAATTTCGATTACAAAAGAGGGGAGGATATTTGAATCTCCCTTTATTTATGGATGTTCTTCGTGTGGCAATGGAGAATGAATCTTGTTCTTCATTGACCAGCTGAACGACAAGCTTCTCTTGGATCGTTGTAAGCTCAGCCAGAGTCGCGTTTTAATTAAAATTTCTTTCTTTCTTTCTCTCTTAAAAGCCCAAACTTTTGAACTTTGTAGCTATTTTGCTTCATTAAAAAAAAGATCCCTTCTTCCAATAGCTTTTATGGCTATTTATAGGGGTGTTCAGGGGTAAAATTGTCCCCTAGAATTCCTCCATAATGGGAATTAACTCCTCATATTATGTGGGTGTTAATTGACCCAATAATGGGGAAGTTACAACAGAAACACGATCCTCGCAGGTTCTGTTCTATTGTTGAAACACGGAGCTCATAGGCTCGCGTTTGAGTTGAGACGCGGGGTTGTCTGAGACCCGTATTTGAGTTGGAATGCAACCCTAGCTGAGCTCCGCATTTGAGTTAGAACACGGGCATGATTGAGCTCCGCGTTTAAGTTGGGACACGGGCTTGGTTGAGCTCTGCGCTTGAGTTGGAACGTGACTCTAGCTGAACTCCGCATTTGAGTACAACTCTGGTTGAGCTCCGTATTTAAGTTAAAGCGACTCTGGCTGAGCTCCGCGTTTGAATTATAATGCCACTCTGGATGATCTCCGCGCTTGAGTTAGAACGCGACTCTGGCTGAGATCCGCGCTAGAGTTGGAACGCGGGCTTGGTTGAGCTCCATGTTTGAGTGAAAACACGATCTTCGCGTTAGAGTTGATGGTTGCGTTTAAGAACTTGCCTTCAATGATTTTAACACGGTCTACAGAAACGCCTCCAAAGTTTTTGAAACACCACGGTTGACTGGGACGGATTTCAGAATACGTTGGACTGTTGATTTGAACTTCCATGATTGGACTGGCAACCATTTGAGATGTCCTGAGCATGATCTTGTCTGGATTATGGTCTTCGTGAGTGTACTGTCAACCTGCTTGAAGCCTCCAGGGTAGATCTTTGTGAGTATCTAGATACACAGTCTAAAACTTATCTAAGCTCTGATTTGTTTATTGGTGTATTGTTGAACCGGTAGAGTTAATGATTGCTTTTACTAGTGTACTATTGAATTGATTGTAGAAGCAAGAACATACTCTGGTGTTGGAAAAAGAAAATGCGACTCTTGTTGATGAAGATGGGAGTATCACTCTTTGTCTTCTTGAAGACGCGAATCTCATCTGGTAAAGACGCGACTCTTGTCTGGTCTTGAAACGCGGGGATCGCGTTGGGTGCTTCTGAACGCGAGCCTCACGTTGAGTTTGATTGAAATGCGGCTTTCGTGAAACGTAGAGGTCGCATTGGATGCTTCTAGACACGATCCTTATTTGCTTAAAATGCGAAGGTCACATTGGATCATTCTGGACATGGATGTCGCTTGAACGTGAATGCCGCATTTGTGGCTTATTTTACTTTTGAATCATGTCTGGTTTATTGAAAAATCATAGAGACTAAAGTGAAAAATTTTAATTACGAGAGGTGTTATATTAACTTAGCAAGTAAATGATCAAACAACTTCACTGAGAAAGTTGGATAGGGAAAGGTGTAGTTTTAACCAAAGATCTCATTTTCATTAAGAAAATCGAGGGAACTTATTATCAGAGTGTGATGTTAACTTTACAGGAGAAATGCTAGAGGTGTGATATTAACTTAACATTGGAGAAGTATAGTATTAACCATAGGTTCTGTTCTCGTTGGGGGGATCGAGAAGATTCACTGTCATACGTGTAATATTACCTTGACAGTGAGATGAGTTCTAGAGGTATTATATTAACTTAACACTGCAAGTCTCATTTTGTTTTTAGAAAATCGAGAAAACGATTGCCATAAGTGTGATATTAACTTAATACGTATGTATTTTGCAGCTTAGGCAAATTTGATCAGAGGTATAATGTTAACTTGACCTAAATTGGTTTTGTGATATGATCAATATTTGATCAAAGGTGTAGTGTTATCTTGACCGAAATTGGTTTTGCGATTTGAACAAAATTCAGTAAGAGATGTGGTGTTAACTTGACCGGAATTGGTTTTGTGATTTGAGTAATATTTCGTCAAAGATGTGGTGTTAACTTGATCGGAATTGGTTTTGCGATTTGAGCATTATTTGGTCAAAGGTGTGGTGTTAAATTGACCGGAATTGAATTCATGATTTTAACGAATTTTGTGGACTTGCTATTCTATTGATGAGAATAACAAGTGGAGTTTAATCTACTGGGAATTTACAAAAAATTTTACCGTCAGAAGTATAATGTTAACATGACGAGTTTGGATTAGCATTTTGAGCAAATTGAATTGTTATAGGTGTGATATTAACTTGACAATGATGTATGCTAGAGGTATGATATTAACTTGGCACCAAGAAGGTCTCATTTTCATTGAGAAAACTGAGAAAATCACTGTCATGGGTTAGTGTTAACTTAACAATGGGATGAATGTTAGAGGTATGATATTAACTTAGCACTAAACGTCTCAGTTTCGATGAGAAAACTCGAGGGAAGATCATTGTCATAGATGTAGTATTTAACTTAACAATGAAATGGATGCTAGAGGGTAATATTTAACTTGGCATCAAACGTCTCAAAAATCGAGAGAATCACTGTCATAAGTGTAATATTAACTTAACAAGTATTTATATTGCGATATGAGCAATTTTGATCAGAGGTGTAGTTTTTAACTGAGCCAGGAATATTTGCAATTTGAGCAATTTTAGTGGACTCGTCATTCTATTGAAGAGAATTGACAAGTTGAAATTCTATCCTACTGGGGATATGTTGATTTGTTGTCAGAGGCATAATGTTAACATGACACGTTCGATCTGTGATTATTTTGCTGAAAAAATAATTACAGTATTTTGTGGTCCTACCATTCCATGGAAGAGAATTGGTAAGGAATTTTGGAAGGGAAGGCGGGATCAGGTCCCTCAGGATTTTTAGCAAACCCTAAGCTATCAATGAATTTAGTATGCCTTTACCAACTACCGCTTGAGTTAGGCTAGCCATGTTATTCCCCTCAGCATGATGAGTTGTCAAGAATTTTCATTGGTCTTAAAAGCCAATTGTTTTCTCTATCCTTTAGCTGTCAGAGGCGTTGGATTATTTTGTTACTTTAAGTAACATGATGTACCTCCTGGATTTTCACTCCACAGAGGAGCTAGAGATTAAGGAGGTGAATATGAATTCCATAGGGATTTTGTTCAAAAATTAATCTTCCTCATGGAGTCCTCTCTGATCCTCATCCGGTCGCCACATTTTGATATAAATATGAAAATAGTGGAAAGGTTCTGTAAAGATGCGTCGCAAACCTTTTTCAATGAGTTTGGCTTGATAAGCCATCAGATAAACTCATTCAACCTACCATGAGAGTCGATTGATCACCACATCTTGATATGAATGTGAAAATAGTGAAAAGATTCTGCAAAGATGTGTTGTGAACCTTCTTCAATGAGTTTGACTTAATAAGCCATCAGATAAACTTATTCAATCGGCTCGTCTGACTATTTGGATGCCTTGTCGTTGGATCGAGCTTCGATCAATCGAATAGGAGAAGGAAGGCATGCCACGATTACGTATGAAAAAGTCAGGCTAGATAAGCCATCCTTCTAGATCGAGAGAAATGATCAGAAAGAAGAGTGCCTAAAACGATTGCTTAGGCATGCCTGACTTCAAAATATGACCTATTATTCTAAGTTGAAGATAGCTGCACGTCTATATACAAGAAAAGAGTGACAAGGCTAAAAACTGACATTTTGCCTTTATTTTTTCTTCAATGCATCAACATCATGCATCATAATTTCACTTATGTTCAATCGGCTCGGCGTCGATCGACCGTGATGTGATCCATTGAATGAGAAAGCTATTCTTTGGCGCTCTCCCAAACATCTTGGACTCAACCCCTAATCCATTTGATTGATCAGGGTGAAGCCTTGATCAGAGGTGTTGTGTTAACTTAATCATGAGAAGAGTGACAAACCTAAAATCAAGGTTTCCCACTTTGTCATTGCTTCAATGTTGACATCATGCATCATAATGTCACCAATGTTCGGTCAGCTCAGCGTCGATCGACTATGATGTGATCTATTGAATGAGAAAGCTTTTCTTTGGCACTCTCTCAAGCATCTTGGATCTCAAACCCTAATTCATCTGATTGATCAGGGTGAATCTTCGATCAGAGATGTAGTGTTAACTTGATCATGAGAAGAGTGACAAAGCTAAAACTGATGTTTCTAACTTCGCATCTTTCGAGTTGACATCATACATCATAATGTCACCAATGTTCGATTGGCTCGGCGTCGATCAACTATGAAGTGATCTTTGAAAGATAAAGCTTTTCTTTAGAGCTCTCCCAAACATCTTGGATCTCAAGCCTAATCCATTTGATTAATCAGGATGAAGCCTTGATCAGAGGTGTTTTGTTAACTTGATCATAAGAAGAGTGACAAAGCTAAAACTGAAGTTTCCCACTTTATCATTGCTTTAATATTGACATCATGCATCATAATGTCACCAATGTTCGGTCAGCTAGGCGTTGATCGACTGTGATGTAATTTGTTGAATGGGGAAGTTTTTCTTTGGCACTCTCCAAGCATCTTAGATCTCAAACCCTAATCTGTCTGATTGTTCAGGGTGAAGTTTCGATCAGAGATGCAGTGTTAACTTGATCATAAGAAGTATCCTTTTAAGGATAGTATTTATTCAGGAATCTGTCATTGATCGGCATCATGAGCGTATCGCCGTCCAGAATTATAAGGCGGTATGCTCCATTTGAGTAGTCTGCCTCTACTATAAATGATCCTTCCCATTGGGTTGAATTTTCTTTCATCTTATGTCTATGGGTCTTCTAACAGCTAAGACAAGGTCGCCTTTCTTGAAAATTCGTTCTCTGACTTTCTTATTGAAGGCTCTGAAAATCCGAGCTTGATAGAGCTTGATTTGTTGTTGAGCTTGCAGGCGTTTGTCGTCCAAAACTTCTAACTCCTAAAGTTGCAATCGATGCTTCTCCTCGTCTGTCATCTCTGTTGTCAAAGTAATATGCAGAGATGGAATTTGAATTTTAGCAGGAATATGGCTTCACATCCGTACACCAAGGAGAATGGCGTAGCCTTTGTCGAGGTTCTCACAGTTGTGCGGTAGGCACATACACATTCGCCTAATTTGTCATCCCAGTCGCGTTGGCTTTTTGAGACGAACTTCTTGAGAAGTTTTTTAATAGTTGTGTTAAAGGCTTTTGTAAGACCGTTGGCAGCTGGATAGTATACTGTTAAAGACATACTTTGGATCCTGAACTTATTACAGAACCTCTGAAATGCTTGGCTAACGAATTGGGGTCTCCATTGTCGTGGACAATTCATCGGAGTACGCCAAAGCGATTGAGTACGTGATACTTAAGGAATTTGATCACATCGGATGTCTTTACTTCCTTCAAGGGGACAGCTTCCGCTCACTTAGAGAAATAGTCAGTTATATCCAAAATGAAGCGATGTCCTTTGGATGTGGAAGGGCTGATGGGTCCAATAACATCTATTCCCCACAACTCAAATGGCCATGAAGAAGATGTTGGATGAAGATGTCCCGATGCTTGATGAAAGAAATCACCGTAGATCTGATAGGCATGGCATCGCTTAGTATAGGCGATGGCATCAGGGATCATCTTCGGCCAATAATAGCCAAGCCTTTGAAGCTGGTCTCTGAACTTGGGTTCGAGTTGGTGAGCTCTGCACATACCGCCATGAGCTTCCCTGAGTGCCTCTTTGCATAAAAGGCAACGGAGTAAGATTTCATCATACGATCGGCGATATAATGTTCGCGTAATCGCATTGTAGCAGAATCGAGGAGCTTTTCTTCTGATGGCGGCAGCTTCCTTAGGGTCGATAGGTAGGATGTCATATAGGACGAAGTCAATGAATGGGAATCACTAATCCTTGAGTTTCGGGCATGTTGAAGTCTCCAAATTTTTTCGACTTGAATGTCTCCTCTTAGAGTTTGACTTTCTTCAAAGGCGAATTTTGGGCAGTACAGGTCGTAGCTGTAGACGAATACATTCTCTGTGGCTCCTGCTAGAAGGGCCAATGAAGCAGCGAGAGACGCCAATACATCTGCATGCGTATTTTACTGATGTGGTACATAGTCAATGTAGAAGCTTCTAAACTTCTTCACCATGTTAATAGTTGTATTATGATTGGGCATCAAGTTTTCATGTCGTACTTTATACTCTCCGGGAACCTAGTTGACGGTGAGCTTTGAATCACCATATGCTTCGAGATTTATGACTCCAATCTCTTCCGCAAGTTGCATCCCGATCAAGAGAGCATTGTATTGCGCAACATTGTTGGAACACGGATCGGGTAATGAGAATGTACGAGAGATCACGTAGTTTTGTGGAGATGCAAGCACTACCCCCACTCCAGCTATAATGTTTACTGTCGGACCCATCCTTGATGCGTTGTCGAAGAATAATTGCAAAACTTGCTTTTTCAAAAGATGTCTGGGTCATATAGACTTTAGCGACCTCATCTATTAGATCTTCATAAAGTCTGGTTGCTCTTGAATCTGAATGTTCAGCTAAAAAATCTGTCACTGCTTGTTCTTTGTAGCTTTCTTTGACAGAAATTGCATCTCGTATTACGAGAGCAATATAGCCTATTTCATCGATCGACCATTTAGTAATGATGGTTTCGTCATAAGAAATCTCAAAGGATTAACTTTCGAAATGACATGAATAGTCTGGCCCACCAGGTAGTGTCGCATTTTTTGGACAACAAGTACTAGGGTAAAACATTTCTTTTCGACCGGGTTGTAACGATGTTCCGCTCCGATAATGGTTCTACTTAGGTAGTAAATTGCTTGCTCATGTCCCTGATCATAATTCTAAGCTAGAAAGCTCCTAGAGAGTGATCTATAAATCGAACATATATCAGGAAGGGTTTCCTTACAAGGACGGGTGGATAAATAAGGTATTGCTTGATTTTCTCAAAACGCTTCTTGGCAAGCATTGTCCCAAATAAATAAGACTCCCTTATTCATCAACTTGGTGAAGGGTTGGTAACGTCCTAAAGGATTCGATATGAATCTCTTAATGTAAGCCAGTCATCCTTGCAATTCTCTGAGTTTTTTGAGATTTCTTGGAGGTGCATCTCCTGAATGGCACAAACTTTCTCCGGGTGGAGATTGTTTTTCATTGAAAATGATTGGAGAAAACTTACAAAATATTGAGGAGCGAAATAACAAATAATTCAAAAAGATTACAATGTAGATCTCCTCTGAGATTCTGGGGAGGTATGCCGGTAGGAATCTGTTCAGCACACGGTCACTTTATTCTTTTGACGATGCAATCGGTCAAGTGTTCAAGCCTTCTTGAGCGAATTTCCTTCTCGCTTGGTTCTGAAAATCTTCGAAGAAAACTTGTTAGAACCCTGAAGGAAAGAGAGTTGAGTCTCTGGGGTGCTTTGGAAGCCTAAGAGCAAGAGAGCCTTTTTGCTGTAAATCTCCCAGGTCTCTCTAAATTTGCCAGCCAATGTTTTCCTTTCGGCCTTCTCTCTGCCTCTGGTGCCCCTACTCCTAGCGTGCAAGGGGCTATTTATAGCAAAAATGGGGGTGTAACTGCCCCTTTGAATCCAGCAAGACTGAATCAGTCTATTAGCTTCACGCAAGGCTAGAAATAGCCTTATCGCGAGGCTATCTGCAAGCTTCCGGCGAAGTTAGAAAGTTCGTGCGAACTATTAATAGCCATTGTGGCTTAACTGTCTCCACTTAATGTGGGATGAAGTAGGCGGGTGTAACCGCCCACTTAAAGTGACATTAACCCAACTAAAGTATCGGGATACGCCCATTAATCCTTCGTGGGATTTTGAAACGGTCAATTGATGACCTGGTAACACTCGCCGCGGAGCTAAGTGAGAGTTTCAGGCGAAGCTCATTTCAGACAAAGTTATATCCAGAGCTTCAAACGAAGCTAGAACTTAGCTCAGAACAGAGCTGGGCGAGGCTTTAGGCGAAGTTAGGAGTTAGCTCAGAGCAGAGCTGGACCACTCCATCTCCAGCGAAGTTGGAGATAAAGCTTCTAGTGAAGCTTAAAGTTAGCCTTTAGCGGGGCTAATGGGAGCTTCATGCGAAGCTAGTGGCTTTGGCCTTTTAGCGAACCTGGCTCTCTTTTGGGCTCATGCGAGGCTAGGTGTTTAATCAGACCTAGCTTCATAGGCCTATTTTTGGCCTCTTCATAGGCAACCTTGACTTATTGTCTACTTCACTGGATTAGAAGAGTCCGTGTAGTTGCTTTGTCCTTTAGAGATGTGCAAAAATTGGTCGTCAGCTTGTCTGCAACTTGTCTTTTGTAAATGTCGACAAGTTAAGCATCGTTCAGACCGGTTGAAGAGAAGTCTGAGAGTTTTATCTTTTTAGAGTGTCAACAAAACTCCCATCAAAGTTTTCATGAATTTAGAATGGATTGGACCAGATTCTGAAACACTTTAAATTTGAAGCCTGATACTTGCATTACTCAGGTCAGGAGAAATCTACTAGATGTAACTGTACACTGAACTAAGTGATCAGATTAGTTTCACCCTAGAACTTTCCATGAAGAATAAGTCCTTAGCGCAACTAAGAACAAGCTCTCAGCGGAGCTAAAATATAAGCTCTCAGCGGAGCTGACCAGGATGATGAGCTCACAGCGGAGCTACATGCGAAGTTTAAGGTTGCATCTGAGCAAAGCTAAGTAACTTTGCTGTCTAGGTTCTCAAATCTAGAACCGTCGTTTCACATTTAGTTTGAAACAACAGCTCGCACTCCTTTTTAGGAGGCGAAGCTAGAGGCGCATGCAGAGCCTATAAAAGCCATACTTAGCTAATTTTTAGAGAAGCTAACTCTCTTTCAAAATTTCAAGCCCTATCAGAGAATGAATTTCTCTTCATCTTCTTCGTTCAGATCTCCCGAGATCTCTTCAAAACCTCCGATGGCACCGAAACAACACCTTGGTAAAGAGGTTGCGACCTCTGCAACGGCGACGTCACCTCCTCCGATGGTTGAAAGACCCATTGCGAGTAGGGATTTCTCTCTTTAGAGATTTTTCATCTCTTTTTGAAGCCAATTTTAGGATATTTCATGGTGAATCCACTGTGATTCACCATGATCTAGTGATCTCAGGGAGTCGAGCTCCCTTAAATTTAATTCTGTCGAATTTTTGGGGATTTAATTCCCCTTTAATTTTGTGAATCCAAATTAGAAACCGAAAGGTTTCTTCCTCAAGCTTCCATGTGAAGCTAGCCTTTAGGGCTTTTTACATTCTGTCAAGTGATAGAATGCAAATCTAAACTTCGAAAGCAAAGTTCTGATTGAAGGACTTAAGTCCTTTAAATCACTTAAGGCAGAAGTGCCTTTTCAACGAAGTTAGCCCTTAGGGCTATTTTTGAATTCTATCAAGTGACAGAATGCAAAGCTAAGCTTCGGAGCGAAGCTAGATAGAGGGATTTTTCCCCTTACGGATAATTGCCTCTTAAGCTTCCATGCGAAGCTAACACTTCGTTACTTGCTACACTCTGCCTTTGTGCAGAGTGCGAAGTTAAGTTTCAAGGCAAAACTAATACTAGGCTAGCTTCACTTAACGAGCAAAGCTATGCCTTAGCAATTTGTTACTTTCTACACTTTGCCTTCGTTCAGAATGCGAAATTAAGCTTCGGGGCGAAGCTAATGGTAGGCAAGCTTCGCTTGAAAAGCAAAGCTATGGCTTGCCATTTTGCATTCCCTTTTTTCTTTTGTTTTTTTGTTCATGGGCTAACACGTTTTCTTCTTTCTGCTTTTGCAGTGCACTATAATCCTGGACCTTTGAACAACCTTTTCGGATCAGCCAGGGGATTGGATGGGAACATCAGTCTGCAATTCCAGGGGCAGGCTTCCTTGTTCAGTGAAAGGAGCACCCCCGACTGCGATGCCCTGATTTATACTGGAGATCAGCGCACGATGAAGAGTTTATTGACCACTGCGCCTCTAGATGACCGCAACTGAAAAATTTACTGAAAACCTGACTTTATGTTCGGGGATGTGGCGCTCGACACGGAGCAGCAGTTGTTGGCCAAGGAAGGGCAGTGGATTTTCACTCTGAATGAAGAGAAGTGTTACCTTCCGTCTAGCAAGCGCCACTCCCCGTTGTCCTTTTTTCAGTGCTTAACGAAGCCTAGGAAGATGAATTAGCAGGTGACCCGGACTACTGACTCGGTCCACGTGGGGATTCTGACGACTTCCTCTCACGGATATGCCAGGGCAGGTCCCCCTCGGTGAATACTAGGTCTACATCCTGGGAACATTCTACAAGACATCCCGGTAGGGGAGAACACGGCCATGGCGCTGACTTTTGGCAATCAGTTTTCAAAGATCAGCGGTAATTACCTGGCGACGGACTTCAGGGCTCCGGGTTGGATTCTCCTCCGAAGGCTTGGTGGAGAGACTTGATTTTGTATGTCTTGGCTCACTTCGGAAAGGACCTGGAGAGACTGGGACTCCGCAAAGCCATTAAGGACACCTGCTATGGCATTTAGATGAGCGTAGCGAATTTCTACGCCGTCTTTGAATTGTATCGCTCAACCACAGAGACTTTTTTCACTCCTGTTGGCGAACTGGGCATGACTTTGAACGAGATGTGGGAGATCTCTGCCTTGCCAATGGGATCTCTTCCCTATGAGGAATATTTTCCTGTGAAGCGGAGTTGGCGCTACTGGAGAAGCAGGAACCTGCCCTGTTCGAGACCTACCAAGAGCTAATGTGCCACTTCTACATCTGCTTGGATGTGCATTGTGATTACAAGGGAAGCTCGAACAGTAAGAAGAGTTGGGTAGATTATTTGTTTCCCAGCCTGGAGAATGCTCCTGAAGAGGCTCGATTCGGGGTCACGGAAGAGGACATCCTTCGAATGATGAGGAAGCACGATCGCAGAGATGTAGTTTTGGGAGAAGATGATAGCATCTATGAAAAGGGTGATACTCTCAAGAGTTTCCATCATCAGGCCCATCAACCGATACCCAGAAGGCACTTTTAGCGGACTTTTTGTCAGTTTAGTTGAAGAGGTGTGTGGTGCCATCTCCTTCCAACGATGCTATTCCCCCAATGACTCTGTTGCCGGCTATCCGCTTGGTGCACGGTCACTCTCTAGGACCACTCTCAGCCATGATATGTTGCATACAGTGAGGTCTTCGTGCATTAACGAAGGCCTTCTGTAGGTCACCCACCACGAAGAGAGGTAAAGGAACAGTTTTACCCCGCGACGGACCAAAACCCAGGATTGGATTGCCATATACCTATTTGATAGCGTGGTTTGCTCTACATTGTCCGACGACCATCCATCCTGGGGTGGAGCCTTCAGAGGGTGTTCGGATTGCGCACCTTTGCCGGTTCGAAGGGTCTTCGTAGGAACGGATCTATGCTGCTGTGGTTCGTAAACTGTTGTGTCGCTATGACGTGTGCAGCCTCTTTCAATGTTTCCCCTACATCCGAGATGCTGGTTATGGCAAAGAGTTCAAGGATGCCAAAAATGGTAGGTCATCATTGAACCGTGGAGTATTCAAGTGGCTAGTCAGCGTCAGGCCTTCGCACTTGGTGTACCAGAGCGGGAACATATGCTACCTGGAGCCATATGTCCCCAGTCATTTTGCTCATCAGTTTGGATATGACCAACTTTACGTCGGCAATCTGAACGCCAACTTCGCCTTCATGGGGAGCTTGATTGACGGTGCTCAAGCTTGGTGATATTTCATTGCCGGTTGCACCGAGGCTCGGCTTGCATGTCGTTAAGAACCCCGAACCTACTGATGACGTTGGGATTCTCCCAGTGGTACAAACCTCCAATCTGTGCCAACTGGTTTCAACATCAACTCATTCGTCTTGAAGTGGATCTCTCAACGGATGAAGCAGAAGGTAACTGCAAAAGAGGAGGGCAAAAGAGTCCGAGTGCCAGGCATTCCTGAATTTATTGCTACCGCTGACAGTGAAATTTCAGACGCTGAAAGCCCTCGTTTCGAGGATGTTGCTAGCGCCGAGGTATCACGGGATGTTCCTAGTGGGGTAGGCATGGTCCCCATGGAGGAAGTAAAGGTGGAAGAGGAAGACCCCGGCGTCTACTTCAAGCGGAAGTGAAAGGGTGAATCCTGCAGGAAGTGGATGGTAAAGAAACCTCGCCGCCACACTCCTGTCGTTGCAGAGAGCAAATCGGTTGCGGTCGTCTCTCCTCCTGCCCCGTTAGTTATAAAACTATCGGTGCAGAAGAAAGAAACTAAAAAATTACTCCAGGTTTGGGTAAGATTAGTTCCTATTTGCAAGATTTTTTTTATTCTCCTTTCTCATGCAGCTAACTTGTTAATTTCGGATACAGGAACTAAGGTCGCAGGGGAACAAGAGGATTATTATGATCCTCTGTTCACCTACAGGAAGGGTGACGAAGCTAGCTACTTCGTCGTCTCCGACGAATCTGAGGGTTGAATGGCTGATGCTAGTCCCTTCGGTACTGGCGAGGACAAGGAAAGCCCAATGGTTTCAAGCTTCAGGGAATTGGTCACAGAGCCTGTGGCAAGTGAAGGAGACCTAGATATTGCTCCAGTTACTTAGGTCCTTAGGACTGATGAACTTCTTCCTAAGACTGCTTCTGATGCTTTTCCTGCCACTACCGGGGTCTCTTCTATGGAGCCAATTAAGTCAGTACCACCGTCGAGGGAGCCCTCGAGGACATTGTCGAGGAGGCGATTGGGGCGATGTCCGTTATGACTTCAGCTCCCTTCGGTAATATTATAGTAATTTATAAATGACCTTTGCTTGACGTTATATTATTTTTTTTTATCTTTTTCCTAACAAAATACTCTTGCAGGTATTCTGCCTCTGGACGTATCAACTTCAAAAGAGCCGATGAGCCTTTCTGGGGGTTCAGGGAGGAGACAAGTACTTCGGCTGCTGTGGATGTCGCAGAGTTAGATGTCTTGTATCGTGACCTGCCTCTGTACCAACCAAAGCCTGCTGGTGAAGCCTGCTGGTGAAGCCTGCTGGTGATTTCACAGCGGCTGAGGAAATGATGGCTGCTCTCCCTTCCATAGAACCGATCGCATTCCCGTCTGAATCGGTTGGCGAGATGACGGCGGTTTCCCTGATGTCGCCAGTTTTAGTAACAGTTGGCCTCAGGGTAATCACCATCCTGGCATCTCTAACGTTGATTGTTGAGCCAGCTTTTTCTGGAGTAGTCACCGGCCCTACTTCTGTCGTGGCTCGTGTACCGGTATCAATAAAGATTCCTCCTCGATTGACAGCGATTCCTCGTCCTTCTCCGATCAGTGTTTCCGTCACTTCCTCTACTACCTCCACTATTATGACGGTGAAACAGATGAAAGTTTTGTCTTCAGGGATTACTCGCTCGCCGGGAGTAATTGAAGCTGAGAAAGAAATTTATTGCGGAGATGGTCGACAGCTTCCATAAGAGCATGAAACAGTCCATTGCCTTGATTTTGAAGGGCTCGACCACTTTATTTGTAGCTCTGAAGGTGGTCCTCTCTTGAAATATTGAGAGTATTCGAGATTTCAAAGGGGATGACCAAGCTGCTACATTGGAGCTTCTGGTGGAGAAGTTCGAGAAGGACGTGGATGAGTGGCGTTGCCTTAGCAGTTCGGACTTGAATCCCTTGGTAGATGAAGATCTTGAACATCTCATGGCTCAAATGCGAAAAACTCACCTGGAGGCGCAGGAAGCAACCAAGATGATATCTTCAGACTTGAAGTCTTTGGAGACAAGGAAGGTAGAGATTGGAGATGCTATTGATGTTTCCAACAACGCTCTTCTTGATGCTGAGGATAAGATTGAAAAGGCCAGCGAGATGATCAAAAGGGTCAATCTTCTTCTGTCTAAAGTTGAAACGGTGCGTCTTGAGGAGATCGCTCGATTGGAGCAGCTCAGACCCAAAATGATAAAGTTCTGCAGCAAGAGATGGCACAAAGGGCAACTCTAGTGAAAATTGAGGCTCGTTTGTCCCAAATGACGAACTTCAATGAAGTTGAGCTGAGATCGCAGGCATTTATCAGAGCCGGTGAAGAAAGAAAGAGCAGGCTGGCCACCCTTGAAGAACTGATCAAGTTCTACAAAACACAATCGTAGCTAGTAATTCATGTATCCCTTTTTATTTTTTTTGAATCAATAAAAAAGTAATTTTATTTGACTCTTTTGTTGTGTCTCTGCTTACTTTATCTTCTGAATTTACAGTAATTTCAAGTTAAATTATAGCTCTCAAAAGAAACAAGATAACAGTATAGTCTTCCAACTTACACCATAAGAATATTAACTAATCTATTCAGAGGTCAAAAACGTGATAGAATTAGTTATTTGATAAATTATCGCCAATAAATTTGAGTGATGACTCGATTCAAATCTTGTTGGGGATAAAAAATGGGACAAAGCTAATTTGACGATCTTCCTATTCAGAGGTAAATATTAACATAACAAATCAAAAACCATCTGGTTACGAATTGGTTGTGACGAACTAGGCATCACAACAACGTGATGAAGTCAAGTTTGTCAATTTAGGGTAACAAACTGGACGAAATTGGTTGAAGGTTACCAAACTTAGGATTTTTGTCGTTCCGCAGTGATGGATTGGACATGTTGACAAAAATGAAAAGTTCTTACTAGACTGGAGATAATAAGATTTAGCTATCTTAAGATTCAGAGGTGATAAATTGGACATGATCGATGGAGAAACTGCTAATCTCAGAGCATTTGATGTTCAGAAGTGATTGACTAGACATGACAACAAAGCTAAAATAGGTGAATCCAATTTTAGGGACCCATCTATTCAGAGGTTATTGGCTAAACATGATAGACTAAGACACACTAAATTCTGAATCCGCTGTCAGAGATGGTCGTATTAACTTGGCAGCTAGCCCACAAGGGACTGCAAAGGTGCACCTATTGGCTCAGAGGTCGTTGATTGGACATGACTAACTAAGAGATAACAGGCTTGCAATACGTTGTTCAGAGGTTTACTGTTAACATGACAGCAAAAATTTCTGGCCCTGACGGAGGAAAGGAGAATAAAGTTATGGACTCGTATGTTCAGAGATGTTAAATTGGACTTGACAGTTTGAGTACCATAAAGGGGAGAGATCTAGGCGTCTATCGGTTCAGAGGTAATATGAACATAACTGATTGGAAGTTGCTAGACTCAAAGCCCTGTCGTTCAGAGGTGACGAACTGAATATAACGGCAAAGGAGTAGTCCCTACCGGACTAGAAGATGAGACTTGATTATCTGTCAGTTCAGAGATAAAATGGATATAACTGATTAAGAAACCACCAAGCTCAGGATTTCTACCATTCAGAGGTGGCGAACTGGATATGACGGTAAAAGAAATAACTGGGGAAATAGGACTTAATCATAAACTCCGTGGGGCAATTGGTATCTCCTTCGGATGTCGTTTGGAAGAAATTATCAGAGGTATTTGTAACGTGACAATCAAGAAAGTCCACTGGGACTGAAATGAGAAATAATAGACTTTGAGGAGAGTCTAACAGAAGCTCGCTAGGGAGTTAAAAAAATGAATTCCATAAGAGATTATATGCCAGAGGTAATCATTAACGTGACAAAAAGAACTTTGTGAGGAAATTGGTAGGGAAAGGATTATTCCTTAAAAAGTTGTCAGAGATAATCATTAACGTAACAATCAAATCTCTTGCTAGAAAATTAGAGGGAGATTTTTGTCAGAAGTGATCGTGACAGCTTCTTCGCTTGGGGATTTGTAAAGCAACCAGTCAGAGATGTGATGTTAACTTGACAAGGAATCATAACTGCAATTTGAGTGGACCTGTCATTCTATTGAAGGGAATAATAAATAAAGTTTGATCTGTTAGAGATATTAGCAAGATCCGCCCGGAATGTTGATTTTATCCGCTGGGGAATATGTCAGAGTCTCACTACCAGAGGTTTAATGTTAACATGATAGGTTTGACTTGTGATTTATTTTGCAGGGAAATGAGTATTACTTTATGTGGTCCTACCATTCCATGGACAAGAATTGGTAAGTAATTTTAGAGGGTAATCAAATGGGATCAGGTCCCTTATGAGTTTTAGCAAATTCACAGCTGTCAACAGATTTGGTATGCCTTTACCAACTACCATTTGAGTTGGGCTAGCCATGCTATTCCCCTCAGCATGGTGAGTTATCAAGAGTTTCTATTGGACTTAAGAGCCAATATTTTTCTCTATCCTTAACTGTTTGAGGGCATTGGATTCTGATAGTAACAAAGCTAGTACTTTGCTAGCTTGTCTTTATTAGCCCAACACTGTTAAGGATTGTGTAGGTCACCTAGAGGGGAGTGAATAGGTGACATGCTAATCTAATGCCAACTAATGCGGAATTAAAAGCTATTTATGCAAACTAAAACTATTAGGCTAACACACAAAGTATAACACAAGAGTGTAGCCGAATTCTCGGTGAAGAGTTTTGAACTATCTCTTCAAGATTCCTCTAAATTAAGAGTTAAGGTGCCACTATGGCTCTCTTTATTGAATACTAGTATGCGCAACCAAAGCAATCCCACACACACACACACACACACACACACCAATGAAGCACAAGAAATATCAAGCATATAAAGATATAAGCAATTTAAGTATGCAAGATATTAAACACAAGTGAGAAAGAGAGAGATGAGCAATCACAAAAATGGGAGAATTATTTCGAGATTCGAGCCACTGTTCTACGTCCCTATCTTCATCACTATGAAGGATTTTCACTATCATCGATCCCGCAAGATCACTCGGTGCTGCAACACCTACAACGAGCTCCCTCAAGAACTCTTAGACCCGTAAGTCCCTAACTTGTTCCTGCAAGAACAACACACGCGAACTCGTAAGCTCGCCGAGGCTGCAACCTCTAAAACTCTTCAAATACAAGGGGTGAAACACTTGTGATCACTTCTCTTGATCACAAAAACAAACTCTCTCACAATAAGGATCCTAGAGGATGAATATATCAATGAAAAGCTCAAGGTTGTGTGAGAAAAATTAGATAGATATTGCAGTGAAAAACTCAAGAAATCTCTTTTAAAAACTCAAGAAA
This sequence comes from Agave tequilana, assembly GCA_038442645.1. NCBI lineage: Eukaryota > Viridiplantae > Streptophyta > Magnoliopsida > Asparagales > Asparagaceae > Agave > Agave tequilana. Next base: position 55,931 of record JAVJIF010016859.1, on the reverse strand, counting down.
AATACTCTTGAAAAGTTCTCTTTTGATATGGAAGTTTAGCCCAAAAACTTGTGAAAACTTCTGTGAAAGATAGGAAAACTAGCTCCAAAACACTTTTCAAAATCTTGTATAAAACTCACCCAAAAACTCTCTATTTATAGGCCAAGAAAAACTAGCCATTGTGGTTCAAAAACTGGCCAAAATGGCCGGTCGGTCAACTGCCCAGTCAACCGACCAACGGTCAAATTTTTGACTGTTGGAGTCTGGCGGTCGACCGGTCAGTCGACCGACCTTAGACTTAGACTATGCAATAGGTTAACTTTGAGTACAGTTTTGAGGTCTAAAATGTTTGAAATTGGAAATACGTATATAGGATGAATTTGTAGATCTCGATGTCTTCTTCCTAATGCAACTTAAATCAAGTCAATAAAATACTAAAAGGTATCAAACCAGAAAGTATAAAATGTTTTCAAAATAAAAACAGATTTCGACCTAATATTTAACATCTTTAACCTTTGAATCAAAAATTGATTATTGAATAAGAAATGTAGCCCTGAAAGTTATCTTTAAAATTTAATTTAAATCATGTTGATTGAATATACGAATAAAAATTTACGGCTAGAAAATGTTGAATGAATATACGAATAAAAATTTACGGCTAGAAACCTATAAGGGTGGCGAGTAGATCAGTAGAACGGTCGGCCGACCAGTCGACTGAGAAAACCTGAGAGCTCTACAAACAAAGTCGGTTGACCAGTCAGTCGACCGATTTCTACTGCGGTTGACCGGTCGGTTGATCGAGCTCAATTCACATGGGCTTGTGCACATTATTTTCTATTGATTTTACAAAGGGGAAACTTACAAAAAAGTGTCGAGGAGCTAAATTACAAGTAACACAAAAGATTACAAGTAGATCTCCTCGGAGATTCTGGAGAAGTGTGCCGATAGGAGTCTGGTCAGCGCGCGACCACTTTGTCCCTTTGACGATGCGATCGATAGGATTCCCTTCTCGCCTGATTCGGGGAATCGGAGAACAGAAGGTTGATAGAACCCTCTTGTTGCTTCTCAAACTGCCTCCACTTAGGAATTCCTTCTCGCCTGATTTCAGAGATTCCTTGAGAGGAAGGTATTAGGGTATCAGCACCCTGATTAGAGAAGCAGTTCTCTAAACTCTTTGAATTCTTAGAAGCAAGAGAATAGATCTCTATTTGACCGTCTTTCTGTTTTTAGCCTCTCACCTCTTGCGTGTTGTCCCTCTCCGTGTACCCTCTGGTGGGCTATTTATAGGGAGAGCAGGGGTATAATTGTCCCTTAAAAATCTGAAAAGTAGCCTTGCTGCGAGGCTAGAATCAGCTTCAGCGGAGTTAGAAGTAGCAGATAGGTCGGTCCCCTGATCTATTTTGATTCTTTCCATATAATTGGAAGATCTCCCCTGATCCTGTTACTTGTTTTAGGAGAGTCAAGAGATTATGACAAGCAACTGCCAAATTTGATCTCAGATTTGATCTTGATTAGATTTGATCTTGATCTTGAATTGATTTGATCTCATCTGGAGATTTAATTGGTCAAAGGTTGACCATGACAGACTCGCAGCGGAGCTGCCGCGTCGAGCTCGCAGCGGAGCTGGAAGAAGTATCTGGCGAAATTAGAAGAAAGCTCTTCAGCGGATCTGGATAAACATCTGTGGCGAAGCTACCGAACATCCTTCTGCGCGATTGTGTGTGACTTCGAGCGAAACTAACTCTCTGCGGAGTTAACTAAGTACTTCAGGCGAAGCTATAAGTTAGCTTCCTGATGGAGCTTTGAACGGCTTCAACGCGAAGTTGGACAAACTTAGCCTCTCAGGCGAGGCTATCCCCTTGGGCTCATGTGATGCTAAGTGTTGAGCTAACCTAGCATCTTAGACTTGCTGAGGTCTGTTCAAAGACAATCTGGGCTCACCATCTGCTTCACTGGATCAGTAGAGTCCAAGTAGCTGATTTGTCCCTCGGGGATGGGTACAGAACTGGTCGTCAGCTTGTCTGTAACTTGTCTTTTGTAAATGTCAACAAGTTTAGACATTGTTCAGGACAGTAAGAATCTTGTCTTTTTTAAAGTGTCAACAAGACCCCCTTCAAAGTTTTCGAAAATTTGCAACGGAATGGTTCAGGCTTCGAAACACTTTAAATTGCTTTGATTGATGGTCTGTGAAGTAAGAACGTCGCCATAGTGGTTGAGTTCAACTTCGCTTTTAATCCTGCTTTGGGTTAAGTTCGCCGAAGAATCCTGTAGATTCGTGACTCTGGGTAGCTTCGCGTCTGGGTAGCTCTGCGTCTGGGTAGCTCCGCGTCTGAGCCTCCCGGGTAGATTCGCTTCAAATTGATCTTGGAACGTTGTTCCTTTCCCGAAGCCAACTGCTTTCGGCCAGTCACGAGAAAGATTATTTCCTTTCTCGAAGTTGAAATAACTTCTCTTTCATTAACGAGGGAGATCATTCCCCCTACGCGCATTTCCGAGGGAGACTATTCCCTTTCTCAAGTCTCAGTAAATGTCTTAAATTCGCTTGCGCTTCTATGCTTGAAGCCGCAACGGTGCGCTCAGGCCATGAGGCCTATAAATAGGACACTTGAGGTCTTCTGCAGAGAAGCAGCCTGCTCATGACTTCTCCTGGTTGTTCAGAGAAATATATTCAGATTTCTGAAATAGTGAGGGTGCCCACTCTGGTCATTATCCAGCCAAGAACTGGTGAGTCTCGGTCATCCAGAGACTTTACCAATGAACTAATGACTTTAGGGAGTTTATCTCCCTTAATTTAGCTTTATCAGCTGCCTCAGGGATTGATTTTCCTTGTTCTTCATTTTGTATCTGACTGATCTTCAGAGAAGGGCTTCAGCCCTATTTCCCAGCTTCCCGGCGAAGCTATCATTTTCACTCGATCAAAGAAAAATCATTGCATGCTTGCCTGTTAAGTTCGCTACAGGCAAGAATTAGGACTTAGTCTCTTCAAGGTTGAGCTAGTCTTGCCATACAGTTGGGGTCACGACTGCGTCCCTCTGGATCAGTCTGGCTTAGCCGTATAGGCAAGGCTAGGACTTGGCTTAAGCTAAGCTAGCCCATCATCACTGTGCAAGCGAGGCTACCTTCTGCTTAATTGAAATCCATTCTTAAATTGCAACTGAATCGAATATAAATTGCTTCGCCCCAAAGAATTTGACTTAGCATTTCACTTTTGCAGCTTTTCCTTTGACTTAACTGCTAACTTGTTTCCAGTTTGGGTTGCAGTGAGCTATGTTCGCCAGTCTTTTGTTTTGATGAAAGAGACCAGAAAGTTGCCTCTTGCTTTTCCAGTTAAAACTTTAAATCCTAAGCAGGAGGAACAAACTGGGGCAGCTGATGTGTGTTCCCAGAAGAGGTTGGCAGTTGCTTATCCGAGATGATCCACTTTGAGGTGAGGCTGGTAGTCGCTTATCCGAGATGATCCATTTCGGAAAAGCGGACGTCACCTGTAAGGTCTCGGATCCTTCTTTTGCTAATTTTCATCAAAGAAGATCCAGCTTTCCGGTGGCAATTGGTCCTTTGTCAATTTTCATCGAAGAAGATCTAGTTTCTTGATAGCAAAACCTGCCATTATGCGAAGGATTACGGTCTTGTGCAGGAGGAAGGCCTTTCGTGTCCAGTTGGTTTGGCTTGGAAGTAGATAGTACCACTTGTATGCCTTTGTTGCATAAAAGACAACCTTGATGTAATAGTATCAATGTATCTTCCCTTTTGAATCAATAAAAGTTTACTTTTTGCTGTTTATCTACTTTGTTTCTCCTTCCTGAAGTGGACTAGCGGAGCTAAACTTCATGCGAAGTCAAAGACAGAATCCTATCTGAATCAGGAACGAGCTTCCAGCGAAGCTAGCATGAAGTTTCTGCGAAGTTCGGGCTGTGCTTTTAGCGGAGCCAAGGCATGCTTTTTAGCGAAGTTATTGATGCGTCGCACTAAGTCAGCACTAGACTCACGACGGAGTTAGCCCTTAGTGGGGCTGAGGTAACGCTTCTTGGGAAGGCGCTTTAGGCGCCGTTTCAAATTAATTTGAAATAACTGCCTGCGCTCCTTTCGAGGCGTCGTTTAGGCAATCATCAACCTATAAAAGCCTGATCGGGCCTAAAAGAGAAGGCACTTCTCTTTGAATTTTTAGAGAACTTTGACTCTCTTCTTCTTCTTCTTTCTTCGTTCAAGAATTTAAGAACTTCTTCAGTTCTTCGATGGCTCCCAAAAGACGAGCAGGAAAAGAGGTAGCAACCTCTACGATGGAGGGTCCTTCTCCTCCTCCGATCATCGAACGACCGATCGCTGGTAGGAATCTTTCCCTTTTGATCAGAGATTTTCATCTCTCTCTTAAAGCCAATTTCTGGCTATCTTTCGATGAAACCAGAACGATCAATTATAATCTGATGATTTTAGGGAGTTTGATTCCCTGAATTTCCCTAGATTTCTTGATTGGGATTCTTAGAACTGAAGGGTCCCTTCTTTAAGTTTCCAGGCGAAACTATCCCTTAGGCGGTTCACATCCTGTTGAATGAAAAGGACCTTAATGCCCTTAAAATAATCTTTTAGCCAATAATACCCTCATGACGAAGTTAGCCCCTGGGGCTTTGTCGCATTCTGTTGTTCGAGGCTAAGCTTCCAGAGCGAAGCTAACACTTGGATATTTTCCTGCATCCTACCTTCGTGTGGAGTGCGGAGTTAAGCTGCAGCTGCGAAGCTAAACTTCGGGGTGAAGCTATCATTAGGCCAGCTTTGCTCGGAGAGCGAGGCTATGCCTTAACAAAAATTGCATTCTTGTTTTAGCTCTTGTTTGGCTGATGAACTAATCATAGTTTCTCTTTGTTCTTGCAGTGCACTATACTCCTGGTCCTCTGAACAGTCTGTTTGGCACAGCAGAGGGCTAGACGGCAATGTTAGCCTGCAGTTTTAAGGGCAGGCTTCACTATTCAGCGAGCGAAGCTCTCCTGCTCGGGATACACTTATTCATGCTGGGGATCAGCGCACCATGAGGAGCATCTTAACTACTGCTCCCCTTGAAGATTCTGACCGAAGAATCTATCGGAAGCCTGGCTTCATGTTCGGAGATGCAGCGCCAGATAATGATCGCCAGCTGCTAGCCAGAGAGGGGCAGTGGATTTTCAAATTGGATGGTGAGAAGTTCTATCTCCCATCTAGCAAGCGGCATTTTCCCTTGTCCTTCTTTCAATGCGTGACGAGGGCTCGAAAGATGCAGTGGCAAGTGACTCGGACTACTGACTCCGTTCACATAGGAAAGTTGATAATTCCGTCCCCTGGTTACACAAGGACGGGGCCTCCTCGCTGCATATTGGGTCTCCCCCTGGGAATGTACTCCCACACATCCCAGTGGGAGAAAACCCTGCGGTGGCTCAGACTTTTGGAAATCAATTCTTTAAGGTTCGTGGCAACTATCCAGCCACTGATTTTAGGACTCCAGGGTGGATTCACCCTCCCAAGGCATGGTGGAGGGACTTGACCCTCTATGTCCTTGTTCATTTTGAGGAGGATCTGGAGAGGTTGGGGCTTTATGAGGCCGTCAGGGCGACCAGTTATGGCATTCAGATGAGTAGCGAACTTTTACGCCATCTTTGAGTTATATTGCCCGGCTACAGGGACCTTCTTTACCCCTGTTGGCGAATTGGGTATAGCTCTGCACGAGATGTGGGAAGTCTCTGCTCTGCCTTTAGGATCTCTCCCATACGAAGAATATTTTCCGTGCGAGGCAGAATTGGCACTTTTGGAGAAGTAAGAGCCGCCTTGTTTGAGACTTACCGGGAGTTGATATGCCACCTGTATATTTGCTCCAGCATGCATGGGAGCAGTAAGGGAGCTTCATGCAGTTTGAAGAGCTGGGGAAATTATTTGTTACCTGACATAGAAAATACTCCTGAAGAAGCTCATTGTGGAGTTGCTGATGAAGACATCTTTCGCCGGATGCAAGAGCATTCTCAAGGGGATCTAATTCTGGAAGAAGATGACGGCCCCTATGAGAAAGGCGATATTCTTCAGAGTTTCCACCACCAGGCTCGTCGACCGACGTCCCGGAAGGCACATCTGGCTGGTTTCTTGACGGTCTGGTTGAAGAGATGCGTGGTGCCATCATCATCTGGCGATGTCATTCATCCGACTGTCTTGTTGCCTGCTGTTCGTCTAGTCCATGCTCGTTCTCTTGGACTTCTTCCAGCCATTTGTGTTGTATTCAAAGAGGCCTTCGCGCATTGACGGAGGCTTTCTGTAGGCCACCAACGACAAAGCGGGGAAAGGGGATTATTCTGCCCTGCGACGGACCAAACCCCAGAATAGGTTTGCCATATACTTATCTAATGGCATGGTTCGCCCTACACTGCCCTTCCATCATCCAGGCCGGAGAGGAACCCCCAGAAGGTGTTCGGACGGCGCTTCTCCGTCGATTCGAGGGATGTTCATGGTTGAAGACTTATGTGGCTGCGGTCCGTAAGCTACTGTGCCGCCATGACGTCTATAGCCTTTTCCGCTGCATCCCCTATATTCGAGATGCGGGCTATGGTGAAGAATTCAAGGATGTGGGAGAAGGGCGGACGTCATTGAGCCGGGGAATCTTTGAGTGGCTGGTCAGCATCCGGCCCTCACATTTATTGTATAGAAGCGGGGACACCTGTTACCTGGAGTCCTATGTTCCAAGTCGGTTCGCCCGTCAGTTTGGGTATGACCAACTGTATGTGGGTAACCCAAACAGCAGTCTGGCCTTCATGTGGAGCCTCATCGATAGAGCTCGTGCCTGGCGGTTCTTTATTGCTGGCTGTACTGAGGCGCGACTGTGCATGCCGCTAAGGACTCCGAGCCTTCTGACGACCTTGGGATTCTACCAGTGGTATAGAACTTCGAACTCCAAACCCACTGGATTTTTAATTAATTCCTCCGGTGTGAAGTTAATTTCTCAGCGGCTGAAGCGGAAGGTCACTGAGAAAAACGAGGGTAAAAGGGTCCACGTTTCAGGCCTCGGGGAATTCATTGTCGTTGATGATAGCGAAGCCTCGGATGCAGGAAGTCCTCGCTTTGAAGCGGATATGGGTGCTGAGGCTCCAACAGCTGCTTCTGGTGGGGTGGGGACGGCCCCCATAGAACATGCTGACGTTGAAGAAGTGGAGGAAGAAGATGCTGACGTCCACTTCAAGCGAAAGCGGGAAGGTGGATCTCGTAGGAAGAGGGTAGTGAAGAAGCCTCATCGCTACGCTCTTACGGTTATTGCAGAGAGCGAATCATCTGCAGCGCCTCCTCCTCCTGCCCCATTAGTCATCAAGTTGTCGGCCCCTAGGCCGACTACCGTAAAGCTGCTCCGGACCCGGGTAAGATCAGCTCCATTCTTGTAATATACTTCTTATGTGCTCCATGTAGCTCATTGCTTACTTTATGATTCAGGAACTAAGGTGGTGAGAAGCCCGAGAGCTGAGGCTACCGGAGAACAAGGAGAGCATTATGATCCTTTGTTTACTTATAAGGAAGGCGATGAGGCTGGCTATTTTTCCGTTTCAGAAGAGTCCGGAGATGGTGTGGCTGATGTAGGTCCCTCGGGCGCTGGGACTTCAAAAGGGAGTCCCGTAGCTTCTAGCTCTTTTGGGTGGACAACGGAGGGTTCGGCAAGTGAAGGTGGGCCAGCCATTCGTGTTGAATCTGCCAAAGATTTTCCAATGGAGCCTGTAGGGACTAATGCAGCCATCAGGATAATTGAGGCGACACCATCTTTTGGTACTATTTTGACCTTTTGACTCCTGTTATTTGTCATGCCTTGCCTAAACAAAGTCTTGTTGTAGGTGTTTCACCTCTGGGTGCATCGACTTCAAGAGAGCCCCCCTGTCTTCCTGAGGGATCCAGGGGTGAAGTAAGTGCTTCGACCGCGGCGGATACTGCTGAGTTGGATGCTTTGTATCACGGGTTACCCTCTTATCAGCCTGAACCAGCCAGAGGAGATGGAATTGAGGGAACGGTAGTCATGGAACCAACCTCACTTCTAGCTATATCAGTGAGTGAGATGCCATTGGTTTCGCCAGTGCCGCCTATCTTGCCAGGCGCAGAGCTGAAGGTGATTACCAGTCCTACTTCTCCAACATTGGTGGTTGAGCCAGCTCATCCGGATAGTCACTAGTCCTACCTCGGTTGTGGCTAGTGTACTAGATTCAATGAGGACTCCTCCGAGATCACCGACGACCCCTCATGTTGCTGCAGCCAGTGCTTCTACTATTCCTTCCACGGTAATGTCAATAAAGCCAGTGAAAACTCTGTCTTCAGGGGCTGCTCGTTTGCCAGGAGTTATTGAGGCTGAGAATGAATTTGTGGCCGAGTTAGTCGACAGCTTTTATAAGAGCTTGAAGTGATCCATTGCTTTGATCTTGAAGGGCTCGACTACCTCGTTCTCTGCTTTAAAGGTAGTCCTCTCCCGGAGCATTGACAGTATCCGAGACTTTGGAGGGGATGACCAGGCCGCCGCATTAGAGCTTCTGGTGGACTGACTCGAGAGAGATGTGGACGAATGGTGCCGTCTTAGCCATTCAGATCCGGAGTCTTCAGTTAATGAGCAGCTTGCGCACCTTGTTGCTCAAATGCATGAAGCTCATCTTGCCGCTCAGGAAGCTGCTAAGGCCATTTCCTCTGATTTGAAATCCTTAGAGATAAGGAAAGTAGAGCTCGGGGATGCCATAGATGCTTCTAGCAGTGCTCTTCTTGACGCTGAGGATAAAATTAAAAAGGCTAAGGAAATGATCAGGAAGGCTAATCTTCTTTTGTCCAAGGCTGAACCAGTGCATCTTGAAGAGACTGCTCGGCTTGAATAACTTAAGGCCCAGAATGATGAAGTCTTGCGGCAGGAGCTAGCACAGAGGGCAACCTTGGTTGAAGTTGAGGCTCGCTTGGCCCAGACGGCGAGCTTTAATGAGGCTGAGTTAAGGTCGCAGGCGTTTCTCAGGGCTGCTGAAGAGAGAAAGACTAGGCTGGCGACTCTTGAAGGACAGATCAAGTCCTATGAAGTACCATCATAGCTTGTAATATGTGCCTTTATGTATCCCTCTTTTGGAATCAATAAAAAGTGATTTTATTTTTGTTGGCCCAAAAGGTTACACTCTCCATTTATTGAGTTTTGATGATGACAAACCAAATTAGTGCTATTTGGTACTAATGAGTTTATTTAAGATAAGTTTCATGTTAGTACCATATTTGGAGGCCATCGCTTAGCTATTGCAACAACTTCTAGGTTTCATGAAGCAAAGAAGGCATATTGCATATCAAGGAAGGAACATAGAAGAAGGGGCTCTAACAAGGCATAGCATGGCTCAAGACTTGAAGATTGCTCAACAAGATTTGTTTTTAGTTTTATAGGTTTAGAATTTTGTTAAAGAATGATGGATAGGTTTGAAGCTCAATCACACACGTTTTTGCGCACATATTGTTTCTAAGATGATTTTCTATAAAATGTACAAAAATATTTTGATATAAAATCCTCTGCCTACAAATCAATTTTTATGTTTTATACTTAGTACTATTTAAAGATATTTTTCATAAAAATCAAAGTCTTTTCAAAATTGTGTTTTAAACTCAACTTTTGACCTGAGCCGGTCGACCGCACCAGTCGACCGTGCCTGTGTCAGTCTTGTCCGGTCGACCGGACAAGTCGACCGTGGTTCTGGCAGATGCACGTATCAGTGTGCATGTTCGCCAGTCGACCGGGCGGTCGACCTGACTGTAGTAGCTTTGCTCTCGGGTTTGTTGGGTCGACCGGGCGGTCGACCGTATGCCTGTAACGGCTCTATTTTTGAATAGGCGGTCAACCGACCTGTCGACCGGACTAGCCGTTGAACAGTAAACGGCTATTTTCTGGGCTGTTTTAAATTTTGTCTTTTTGTGTTTAAAATTAGTTTAAGGGATATATTTCAAACTTAATACTCTGATTAATCCTAATTATGTTTTATCCCTAAACCCTAGCTCTCTCCTATAAATAGGGGTGTTTGGGGAGAGATTGTCTACAACAATTAATTACAAGAGAAAAATTCTAAAAGTTTCCAAGTTTAAGGCTTTCAAAAGATCTTGGTTTTTGTGCTGAAATTCTCTCATTTTCTGAAGTGTTTTTCAAAAGAATTCTCTGATTTCATTTTCTTTTCTCCTTGCACACAAGAGCTTCATTCCTACTCATTGTTCTCTAAGGACCTTTTGTAAGGGAAGAGACATTTGAAAGAGAGAGTTTGTGGTCTTTTGACTACTCAGAAATTGCTTGTAATTGAGATTGTGGAGTTGGGTACTCCGGTGTAATTGTGATTTCTTTGTGATAGTGGAAGTAGCTAGAATCCTTCTGGGGAAGGCGGGGAGTAGAGCTGGGTGCTCGAACCTCGATAACATATCCTTGTTTTTGCGTTTGGTTTACATTCTTGCACTCCTTACTTTACTTTACTTGCACTTATTACTTGCTTATCATCATCATTGCTATATTTACTTGCTTTCATTCATCGTGTGAATCTTGTTGGGTGATTGTTACATCTTAAATTTTAATTTGTCCATTGTTTAGCATTATCACCTATTCACCCCCCTCTAGTTGATTTTCAATTGGTATCAGAGTTTGGACTCTAGGTTTTGGCTTAACATCCATAGAGAGATCCTTAAAATTTGCTAATCAACATTTTCATTCATACATTCATACACTAGTAAACATGGCCGATAACATTAAAACCCCTCCTAAATTTGATGGACTTAATTTCCCTATTTGGAAGGTTAGGATGATTATATATTTGCAATCTTTGGGTAGCTTAGTGGCCAAGTCCTTGACCAAACCCTATGTAGCACCCGATAGTGATGAGAGTACTTGGACCGACTTCAACTTTAGAGAATATGAGGCTAACTCCAAGGCCCAAAACTCCCTATTAACCGCCTTGAATGAGGATGACCTTACACGGGTAATTCATTGCCAATCCGCCTATGAGATTTGGCAACATTTATTGGTCACACACGAAGGGACTTCACAAGTCAAGAGAGCTAAGATAGATCTCTTGAGGTCCCAATATGAGTCATTTAAAATGATTGATGATGAGTCTATTGATAGTATGATTATAAGATTTACTAAAATCACTAATGGTCTTTCTTCCTTAGGTGATGACATCTCCAACGATCAAAAGGTGCGGAAAGTGATTCGGGCTCTTCCGTCTTCATGGGAGATAAAGGCCACCACCTTAAAAGAATTGAACGACAAGGACGAGATGGACCTCATTAGTCTCATTGGGAACCTAAAGACCCATGAGATGGAGAAGAAGGCAAGAGAAGAGGCCACTACTTCAAAGAAGAAATCCATAGCCTTCAAGACTTCATCCACCAATGATGACGATGAAGAAGACGAAGAAGAAGATGAGGAGCTAACTCTACTTGTGCGGAACGTCAAGAGGTTGTACCAGAAGAACAAGCTCAACTTCGGAGAAAATTTGAAGGCAAAGAGGAGAGAAGGATCATTTGCTACAATTGCCGCAAACCCGAACATATCATGGCGGATTGCCCGGAGTTCAAGAAGAAGATGACTTCCTCCTTCAATCCAAAGAAGCCGGAGGAAAAGAAAGCATATAAGGCAACGTGGGATTCGGAAAGCGAGTCCGAAGAAGAGGTGGATACGGCAAACATGTGTTTCATGGCAAACACTCCAAAGGTAACCTCTCAATCTCTTGATGATGAAGATGATGAATTAAGTAAGGAAGTTCTTGTACATGCTTTTGTTGAACTTTCCGAAACTTATGATAACAAGAAACTTGAATGCTTAAAATTGCAAAAGGAAGTTGCTTTTCTCAAAAATCAACTTGCTATGGTTTCTAAAGAAAAGGATGATATTTCTTCTAATCTTATTTCTATTCAAAATGAGTTTAATGCCTACAAGGTTTCTTGTAAGGGAAAATCTCCTATTGTTGATGAAAAAAAAATTTCCTCTTTAAAAACTAAAATGGTTGATTTTGAAAAAGTTTTGAAAGATTGTGCTTTTAACACTAAGAAACTTGAAGAAAAGTTTTCCAAAAAGCACACCTCTCATGCTAAAAATTCACATGCTCACACTACACATGCTAAATCTTTTCATGCTCACAACTCTCATGTTCACAAATCACACACTCATTATGCTTTCAAATATGGTAGAGTATATAGATGCACATATTGTGGTAAGAATGGACATTTAGCTAAATTTTGCTATGACCAAGTTAATAGATCAAATAATCTTGTTTGGGTTAATGAAACTAACCCTCTAGGACCCAAGAAAATGTGGGTACCAAAATCAAGTCCTAAATTATTTGATGTAGGTACACACCAAGGCTCCAAGACGTAGGGAGCGGTGGTACCTTGATAGTGGTTGTTCAAGACACATGACATGGGATATCAATAACTTTACAACCCTATCAAGGTACATGGAAGGTGGCTCCGTCACCTTCGGGGATGACTCCAAAGGAACTATCATCGGTATAGGTAACATTCAAATTGGTGCATCTCCTATTATAGAGAATGTTGTTTTAGTTGATGGTTTAAAACATAATTTGCTTAGCATTAGTCAACTTTGTGACCGTGGACTTAAAGTTATTTTTGATGATACTTCCTACAAGATTTTTTATGTTAAATCCGATGATTGTATTCTTACCGGTTTTCGTGATAATAATGTTTATATTATTGACATGCTTAATTTATATTGTTCTACTAAATGCTTGAATGCTTTTGATGAAAATTCTTGGCTTTGTATTAGAAGATTAGGACATGCATCTTTTGACCATCTTGCTAGAATTAATTCTAAGGATTTAGTAAAGGGTATACCTTGCTTGAAGTTTGAGAAAGACCGCATTTGTGGTGCGTGCCAACTTGGGAAACAAACCAAGTCTTCCTTCAAACCAATTAAGGATATCATGACTACTAGGCCCTTAGAACTAATTCATATGGATCTTTTTGAACCAACACAAACTAAAAGTTTAAATGGTAGTAGATTTGCATTTGTTTTAGTTGATGATTTTTCCCGTTTCACTTGGGTTTTCTTCTTGCAAAATAAAGATCAAACTTTTTCTCATTTCAAAATTTTTCGAAAAAGGGTTGAAAAAGAAAAAGGCTTTTCGATTTTGAGAATAAGGAGTGATAGAGGTGGTGAGTTTGTTAACCAACTCTTCATGACTTATTGTGATGAAAAGGAAATCAAGCATGAAATGTCTTGTCCTAGGACTCCACAACAAAATGGGATAATAGAAAGGAAAAATAGAACACTTCAAGAGATGGCTAGGACAATGATAAGTGAATATGACCTCCCTCAATATTTATGGGCCGAGGCCGTAAACACCGCATGCTATATTTCAAATCGTATTTATGTGTGTAAGAATTCTTCCAAAACATCTTTTGAAATGTATCATTCTAGAAAACCTAATGTTGCATATTTTAAAGTTTTTGGATGCAAGTGTTTTGTTTTAAATACTAAGGAGAATTTGGGTAAATTTGATGCTAAGGCTTATGAAGCTATCTTTGTTGGATATTCTTCTACTAGCAAAGCATATAGAGTATTTAATAGATCTTCACATACTATTGAAGAAACCATGCATGTTAAGTTTGAAGAATCTAATGTGTTTGTTGAGAATGTTGTAGAGATTGAACCATTAGGTGAAAACATGGAGAAACTATCCTTGAAGGATTCACCCGCTCAAGAAGAAAAGCAAGAATCAATTGGTGATGTTCAAGAGGATAAAGAGGAAAGCTCTCAACCGCTTCCTAAAGCTTGGAGATACGCTACAAATCATCCTAAGGAGCTCATCTTGGGTGATGTATCTAAAGGAGTCACAACGCGCTCCAAACTTCATGACCTATGTGGTAACTTTGCTTTCATTTCTCATTTTGATCCCAAAGGCATTCTCGAAGCCGAGACGGACCCATATTGGTTGCTTGCCATGCAAGAGGAACTCAATCAATTTGAGCGCAACCAAGTTTGGCACCTTGTTCCTAAGCCCCACAATAGACCAATAATTGGTACTAAGTGGATCTTTAGAAACAAGATGGATGAGTCCGGAAATGTCATTAGGAATAAAGCTAGGTTAGTGGCCCAAGGTTACACTCAAGTTGAGGGAATTGACTTTGAGGAGACCTTTGCACCCGTAGCACGGCTTGAAGCCATACGGATGACACTAGCTTTTGCATCTTTCAAAAATTTTAAACTTTTTCAAATGGATGTGAAAAGTGCATTTTTGAATGGTTTTATTAATGAAGAAGTTTATGTCTCTCAACCTCCCGGTTTTGTTGATCATGTTCATCCCGATTTTGTTTTTAAACTTGATAAAGATTTATATGGATTGAAACAAGCCCCTAGAGCTTGGTATGAAAGGCTTTCTAGTTTTCTAATCTCAAATGATTTTGTTAAAGGCAAAGTAGACACAACTCTATTTACTAAGCATGTTGATAATGATATATTAATTGTGCAATTTATGTAGATGATATAATTTTTGGTTCTACTAATGAGCTTTTATGCAAGGATTTTGAAAAGGTCATGCAACTTGAATTTGAAATGTCTTCAATGGGTGAGCTCAATTTCTTCCTTGGACTCCAAATCAAGCAATTGCAAAACGGGACGTTCATAAGTCAAGCCAAGTACGCAAAGGAACTCGTAAAGAAGTTTGGACTTGAAGGCTCAAAGACTTGCAACACTCCCATGGCAACTACAACCAACTTGATAAAGATGACCAAGGTAAAGATGTTGATATTAAATTATATAGAAGCATGATAGGAAGTCATTTATATTTAACGGCAAGTAGGCCGGATATCATGTTTAGTGTGTGTCTTTGTGCTAGATTTCAATCGTGTCCTAAAGAGTCCCATCTTATTGCGGTAAAACGCATTATTCGTTATATTAAGGGCACTATTGGGATGGGTCTATGGTATCCGAAAATCGGAGATTTCTCAATGACGAGTTATTCAGATGCCGACTATGCGGGTTGTAGAGTAGATAGAAAGAGTACTAGTGGGACATGTCAATTTCTTGGTAATTGTCTTGTTTCATGGTCCTCTAGGAAACAAAATTCCGTAGCACTCTCAACCGCCGAGGCGGAGTATGTTGCCGCGGGGGCTTGTTGTGCACAAGTCCTTTGGATGAAACATACTCTCCTTGATTTTGATTTGTATTTTGATCATATAAAAATATTTTATGATAATACTAGTACTATACACATGACTAAGAATGCAAATCAACATAATAAGACCAAGCACATTGAGATTAGATATCACTTTCTTAGAGATCATTTTGAGAAAGGAGATATAGATATTGATTATGTTTCTACGGATTTGCAACTAGCCGATATTTTCACTAAACCTCTTGATTTTGCTAGATTTTCGTTTATTTGTGGAGAACTTAATGTTTGTATTATTGATTAAACATGTGATTCCTAACCCTTTTTGATTTATGACAAAAAGGGGGAGAATAAGTTAGTGCATGATAAAAATAAATTTATATGGTCTTAGTTCCATATGAGTTTATATGAGTTTATATATATTTTTGTTGTCTTGTTTTGTTTTCATGCGTTTTGAGAATTCTTGTGTTTTGTTAGTATCAAGAAAATAACATGTGATTTTCATTATTGTTTCAATTGGTTTAAATTGGTATCAAGAGCATATATGTTTTTATGTTTTCAATGAATTCTTGTGTTTTGAGTTTAAATGTTTTCTTTATATAGCATAATTTGAGGGGGAGTTTTCTCCTCCCCTATATTTTTATCTTGTAGCCTATTTGTTTTGTCATCATCAAAAAGGGGGAGATTGTTGGCCCAAAAGGTTACACTCTCCATTTATTGAGTTTTGATGATGACAAACCAAATTAGTGCTATTTGGTACTAATGAGTTTGTTTAAAATAAGTTTCAGGTTAGTACCATATTTGGAGGCCATCGCTTAGCTATTGCAACAACTTCTAGGTTTCATGAAGCAAAGAAGGCATATTGCATATCAAGGAAGGAACATAGAAGAAGGGGCTCTAGCAAGGCATAGCATGGCTCAAGACTTGAAGATTGCTCAACAAGATTTGTTTTTAGTTTTATAGGTTTAGAATTTTGTTAAAGAATGATGGATAGGTTTGAAGCTCAATCACACACCTTTTTGCGCACATATTGTTTCTAAGATGATTTTCTATAAAATGTACAAAAATATTTTGATACAAAATCCTCTGCCTACAAATCAATTTTTATGTTTTATACTTAGTACTATTTAAAGATATTTTTCATAAAAATCAAAGTTTTTTCAAAATTGTGTTTTAAACTTAACTTTTGGCCTGAGCAGGTCGACCGCACCAGTCGACCATGCCTGTGTCAGTCTTGTCCGGTCGACCGGACAAGTCGACCGTGGTTCTGGCAGATGCACGTATCAGTGTGCATGTTTGCCGGTCGACCAGGCGGTCGACCTGACTGTAGTAGCTTTGCTCTCGGGTTTGTTGGGTCGACCGGGCGGTCGACCGTATGCCTGTAACGGCTCTATTTTTGAATAGGCGGTCGACCGACCGGTCGACCGGACTAGCCGTTGAACAGTAAACGGCTATTTTCTGGGCTGTTTTAAATTTTGTCTTTTTGTGTTTAAAATTAGTTTAAGGGATATATTTCAAACTTAATACTCTCTGATTAATCCTAATTATGTTTTATCCCTAAACCCTAGCCCTCTCCTATAAATAGGGGTGTTTGGGGAGAGATTGTCTACAACAATTAATTACAAGAGAAAAATTCCAAAGTTTCCAAGTTTAAGGCTTTCAAAAGATCTTGGTTTTTGTGCTGAAATTCTCTCATTTTCTGAAGTGTTTTTCAAAAGAATTCTCTGATTTCATTTTCTTTTCTCCTTGCACACAAGAGCTTCATTCCTACTCATTGTTCTCTAAGGACCTTTTGTAAGGGAAGAGACATTTGAAAGAGAGAGTTTGTGGTCTTTTGACTACTCAGAAATTGCTTGTAATTGAGATTGTGGAGTTGGGTACTCCAGTGTAATTGTGATTTCTTTGTGATAGTGGAAGTAGCTAGAACCCTTCTGGGGAAGGCGGGGAGTAGAGCTGGGTGCTCGAACCTCGATAACATATCCTTGTGTTTGCGTTTGGTTTACATTCTTGCACTCCTTACTTTACTTTACTTGCACTTATTACTTGCTTATCATCATCATTGCTATATTTACTTGCTTTCATTCATCTTGTGAATCTTGTTGGGTGATTGTTACATCTTAAATTTTAATTTGTCCATTGTTTAGCATTATCACCTATTCACCCCCCCTCTAGGTGATTTTCAATTTTGACTCCTTTGTTGCATTTTCAACTTATTTTATCTTCTGAATTCACGCTTTCAAGTTGTATTGCAGCCTTTTGAGAAAATAGTTCTTATTGGACTAAAAGAAGAGAGCTGGCTATCTGCCAGTTCAGAGGTCGCAATGACGTAACCGATTGAGAAGCCATCAAGCTCAAAATTTTGTCATATGATAACAAAGAAGTAGTCCTTGTCGGACTGAAAGATGAGACTTGGCTATCTGCCGGTTCAGAGGTCGCAATGACATAACCGATTGAGAAGCCACCAAGCTCAAAATTTTATCGTATGATGACAAAGAAATAGTCCTTGTCGGACTGAAAAATGAGACTTGGATGTCTGCCGGTTCAGAGGTCGCAATGACATAACCGATTGAGAAGCCACCATGCTCAAAATTATCATATAATGACAAAGAAATAGTCCTTGCCGGACTGAAAGATGAAACTTGGCTATCTGCCAGTTCAGAGGTCGCAATGACATAACCGATTGAGAAGCCACCAAGCTCAAAATTTGTCATATGATGACAAAGAAATAGTCCTTGCCAGACTGAAAGATGAGACTTGGCTATCTGCCGGTTCAGAGGTCGCAATAATATAACCGATTGAGAAGCCACCAAGCTCAAGATTTGTCATATAATGACAAAGAAATAGTCCTTACCGGACTGAAAGATGAGACTTGGCTATCTGCCGGTTCAGAGGTCACAATGACATAACCGATTGAGAAGCCACCAAGCTCAAGATTTGTCATATAATGACAAAGAAATAGTCCTTGCCGGACTGAAAGATGAGACTTGGCTATCTGTCGGTTCAGAGGTCGCAATGACATAACCGATTGAGAAGCCACCAAGCTCAAGATTTGTCATATGATGACAAAAAAATAGTCCCTGTCGGACTGAAAGATGAAACTTGGCTATCTGCCAGTTCAGAGGTCGCAATGACATAACCGATTGAGAAGCCACCAAGCTCAAAATTCTATCGGGATTTAGAAGGAATTGTCAGAGGTATATTGTTAACGTGACAACCTAAAAAGTCCACCAAAGACTGAGTGGGACTGAGAAACTTGCTGGGGTGCTGGGAAATGAATTCCATAGAAGATCATATGTCAGAGGTGTAATGTTAACTTGACAAAAAGAACTTCGTAGGAATTTGGAAAGCAATTTGTCAGAGGTGTAATGTTAACTTGACAAAAAGATATGCCAGAGGTATAGTGTTAAACATAGCATGAAAAGGGCTCGTTCTCATAGGGAGAAACGAGGAAATCACTGTCATAGGTTTAATGTTAACTTAACAACGAAATGGATGCCAGAGGTATACTGTTAAACATAGCATGAAAGGGTCTCGTTCCCACTGAGAAAAATGAGGAGATCACTGTCATAGGTTTAATGTTAACTTAACAGCGAAATGGATGCCAGAGGTATACTGTTAAACATAGCATGAATGGGGTCTCGTTCTCACAGGGAGAAGCGAGAAAATCACTATCATAGGTTTAGTGTTAACGTAACAGCGAAAGGGATGCCAGAGGTATACTGTTAAACATAGCATGAAGGGGTCTCGTTCTCGCAGGGAGAAGCGAGAAAATCACTGTCATAGGTTTAATGTTAACGTAACAGCGAAAGGGATGCCAGAGGTATACTGTTAAACATAGCATGAAAGGGGTCTCGTTCTCACAGAGAGAAACGAGGAAATCACTGTCATAGGTTTAATGTTAACGTAACAGCGAAATGGATGCCAGAGGTATACTGTTAAACATAGCATGAAGGGGTCTCGTTCTCGCAGAGAGAAACGAAGAAATCACTGTCATAGGTTTAATGTTAACGTAACAGCGAAAGGGATGCCAGAGGTATATTGTTAAACATAGCCTGAAGGGGTCTCGTTCTCGCAGAGAGAAACGAGAAAATCACTGTCATAGGTTTAATGTTAACGTAACAGCGAAAGGGATGGAAAGATCTTTATATGTGGTCTTACCATTCCATGGATGAGAATTGGTAAGTGATTTTAGAGAGGGAATCAAATGGGAACAGGTCCCTTAGGATTTTTAGCAAATCCTCAGCTGTCAACGGGTTTGATATGCCTTTACCAACTACTGTTTGAGTCGGGCTAGCCATGTTATTCCCCTCTGCATGATGAGTTGTCGAGGACTTATGTTGGGCTTAAAGGCCAACATTTTCCTCTATCCTTAACCGTTAAAGGTGTTAGATCATGTGGTTAGTGCATGTAACCTTGATTCTCCTTTGAGACAACCAGTGTATGACCAGGTTCCTACTGGTTTATGGTTGTATGATCTCGTTTAGAGGAAGAGAGAGGGCTCTTTCTGGTACCTTGGATTTGAAGGTCTTGATCAGAGGTGTAGTGTTAACTTGATCATAAGAAGGATCCTTAATCAAGGATAATACTTCTTTAAGAACTTGCCATTGATCGGCATCATGAGTAAATCACCATCTGAAGTCATAAGGCGATATGCTCCGTTTGAATAGACTGTTTCTATTACAAACGGTCCCTCCCATTTGGGCTGAAATTTGCCTTTGGTTTTGTGTGTCATGATCATTGGTCGTCTGACGGCTAAAATCAAATTTCCTTTCTGGAAGACTCTTTGTTTGACCTTTTTATCGAAGGCTTTTGAGATCCGAGCTTGATATAACTCAATGTGCTGTTGAGCTTGTAACCGCCTCTCATCTAAGGCTTCGAGCTCTTGAAGACGCAACCGATTGTTATCCTCTGATGTGATCTTAGTCATTAAAACGAATCGCAATGACGGCATCTGGATTTCCAACGGTATGACTGCTTCACACCCGTACACCAGGGAAAAAGGCGTATTGCCTGTCGGGGTCCGAACCGTGGTTCGGTAGGCCCAAAGACATTCACCAAGCTTTTCATCCCAATCTCGCTTATTCGAGGAGACGAACTTTTTGAGTAACTTGATGATCGTTTTGTTGAATGCTTCTGCCAAGCCATTAGCGGCGGGATTATAGGCAGTTGAAGCCACATTCTGAATTCGGTATTTATCGCAGAATCGATAAAATACCTGGCTTATGAATTGGGGACCATTATCATGGATGATCCGCCTAGGGACACCAAACCAATGAATGACATGGTGTTTGACGAAATTAACCACATTAGAAGTTTTAACTTCAACCAGTGGTATGGCTTCTGCCCACTTTGAAAAGTAATCGGTTATTGTCAGGATAAACCGGTGACCTTTTGTTGAAGAGAGGCTGATTGGCCCTACGATATCGATTACCCATGCTTCAAATGGCCATGAAGCAACAGTTGGATGGAGCAACTCTAAGGGCTGATGTATAAAGTCCGCATGAATTTGGCATGTTTTACACCTTCGTGCATATTGGATGGCATCGGCTATCATGGTCGGCCAATAATATCCAAGCCTATGCAATCTGTCTTTAAGTTTTAGACCTAGCTGATGAGCTCCGTGATTGAGTTTTTCCCTGCACACAAAATATAGAATTTTAGATTTAGAAATAGAGATGTGCAAGGTGCTCAATACTACCGCTTTAGCAAGTGGCTATGCGGGTCGTGATCCTCAGGGAGGGACTAGCGATGGAAGCTTGTTTAGCAAGTTCTCTAAAAATTCTTCTTTAAGTTATTTTTAAAAAGAAAATAAAAATAATAATAGTTAAAGTTAGGTTAGGAAGAAGGTGGTAGAATAAGAAGATTGAGAAAATGATGAAAGCAAATATTTACAATGAGTTGGGAAAGAAAAAGTTGGAAGATGAAGTGTTGGTGATTTATTCTACAGAAATAAAAGAAAGAAAGGAAATTAAAGAAATACTTACCTTAGTTTGGTTGATGATTTACCTAGAAACCTTGCATGTTCTACCTTGCTTCGGAGGCGTTCAACGCATAAGTCATAGGATCGAGCTTAGTCTCCGTTCACATTATATCATCAAGCTGGGGAAGAATGAAGTGATACAGACCTTGAGGAGGAGAACATCCCCATGAAGTATCGTTGGCACTCACAAAGACTTTGTTATACTTGTGCTTCGGAATTCACTTGCATTCTCATCAAAAACCAACAGACGTAAAGTAGAAGAGGAAAAGAAAAAGAAAAGAAAAGGAAAGTAAAGCGATGAACATAAACAAAAATTGTTTACCTTTATTGCTTGAAACAATGAAAGAAAAGAGGAGGGTACATCGGTGTCACTCTCAACATAGGTCTCTCTCTCTTACATAAAAAATAAAAATTACAAAAAGAAAATAAAAACCTAAACTACAAACTAGCCTAAAAACCCCAGATTTTGCTCTGTACTACGCTGGACGCTTCTGAGATCTGCCCTTCCTCTGTTGCTATGCAGGGGTATTTATAGGAGAAAACCAGAGGATAAGAAGCGTATGAAGATAAGAGGAGCAAAATATCTCTGAATTTGAATTCTTCTTTTATCTCCAAGCTTGTTTTGACTTATTCATAGAAGTTCAAATCTGTCCTGCAACTTGTTATCATGTTGATCGCCAAAATTGGCTTATCTGCTGACTGAATTGGAAAGTTTGATCAATATAAGAGTTGTAGGTCTTCACGGCTTCTTTCTGAAGCATCTTGAATCATCGGATTTGAATATCTGTAGCAAAAGTTATGATCTGAATACTAAAACGTGTATAGTCTGAATCCGAATTTTTTGAAATAATTTTTATCTTTAAACTCTTCTCCTTTTATCTTTAGCCTTGTCTTGCAAGCAACTAGGGTTGAGTAGAAGTCCATCCCTTTCCACTTCTTTTAATAATTGCAAATTTTGCACATGGGCTTGCACATGGGCTTTTTGGGCTTCTGGGCTTCATTTAAGCTTTTATTCTTTATTTAATTAATTACTCAAGGCCTGCACACAATAAATAATAAAACATTAGCAATAGTGCATAATTATAATAATAAATAGGAAAATATGATAGTATATGTAGTGATAAATATGCAATTTTTACTACCTATCACACCCTCACACTTATCTTTTTGCTCGTCCTCGAGTAAAAATCAAATAGAAAAAGAAAAACTAATCTAGCTAACTCACTTTCGTAGGAATCACGATTTCACTTAGCACATGCAACAAGTCGTTAAACCTCTAGGTTACCCTAGAGGACGAGTGTTGTCTCGTGAGGGTTTTCAGAGGATTACACCCACAAAATCCATAAAAAGAAAAATATTTGAAATACGTTTGAAGAGACTAAGTAATCTATAAGATTTTAGGATCATCATTTTTATTCATTCTTAAACTTAGTCTTTATATAGTAAATTGTTATCCATTTTAGGTAAGGATCAAAATTGAATTTTTATATAGTCTTTTTCGTTACCAAAAGTCATATGCATCCTTGTGAATCTTTATTAGGAATTCCTTAACTTGGACTCTCATGCCTCTTTATTATTATTTTCACTCTTTTTTTTTAAATATGTATAACTCATCTAATTTTCTTTCGTGTAAGCATGAAGGCTTCTTGAGGCTCTCATACCTAACTAATTGACTATTAGATGTGTTAATACATATATGAGTAATTTTCTTAGTTTCCTTAGGCTTTCTAATCCACCCATGTAGCGAACTTAAAGTCAGTGGCTCCCAAACCGGTCGGTTTTAGGGCACCGGGTGAGAAAACACCCCACGGACTTAAGGATTCGAGTGAACTAGGCCCCAAAACTAAGGACTTTATTTATAAAATCACCTTTAGGCGTGAATACTTATGCTTCTTGAGGCACATGTATCCAGCTTAATCAGTGAATTTCTCTTTCTTTTTTTTCAATTTTTTTTTATTTTTTATAGGGCACAAGAGTCTTTGTTTTGTGTTTTTCCCTGCACACAAAATATAGAATTTTAGATTAAGAATCAGAGATGTGCAAGGTGCTCAATTCTAATCCGCTATAGCAATGGCTATGCGGGTCGTGATCCTCAGGGAGGGACTTGCGATGGAAGCTTGTTTAGCAAGTTATCTCTTTTTTATTTATTTTAGTATTTACAATGGTATTTACAATGAGAAGTGTGAAAGAAATTGGAAAGATGTGGAGTTGGTTATCTAAACTAAAGAAAGAAAAGAAAATTATAAACTAAAAAAACACATATCTACCTCTTCTGCCCTGTTTACCTTTGTTCCTTTGCAACGACTTACCTTTCTTTGAAGGCGATCAAGCATGGCGTATAGGATCTGTTCATCACCATAGGCCATCAAGGGCACTTCTTTGCTAAGCAGTCTCGAAGCGATCAGATCTCATGGTTTGCAAGACATCAGAGAGAAACAATAAAATAAAACAAGAATAGAAGAACAAAAATAAAACAAGAATAAAGTAACAAAAACAAACCTTGAGTTGATTTTATTAACAATGGAAGAAAAGTTTGACTTACACCGATGTCACCTCAGTATAAGCATGAACTCCTTCCTCCATGAAAGCATCCTCTTCTCTCAGTTACATAAAATAAAAATTACAAGAAAGAAAAATAAAAACCTAAACTACAAACTAGCCTAAAAACCCTAGATTTAGCTCTGTAGTTCACTGGACGCCCTTCTCGTTGCTCTGCAGGGGTATTTATAGGAGCTGGAAGATGTAGAGTCCCGGTACAACTCCTCGACGAAAGCCAGTACCCTGTCACATCAGGATTGCCGCGGAAACGCGGCTTTGGCCGCGTTTCTGCGGCCATAACTTGGATCCTGGCCACGCGCTTTCGCGCGTGGCCTCCTCTGGTCCGTCCATCTGGGTATATCTTCTTAGATCTGGCATACCGACTCTTTATTTTGAGATTTCGGGATAACTTGGGAAGCAAGTTACCCTAAATCCAAATCTTCCAATATCTTTTAACAACGAATTTGTTATCTTTGCACTCTCCTTCTTTGGCTTTTATCCTCATCCTGCAAGCATTTAGGGTTGAATAAAAGTCTATCCTTCCCTCTTCTTTTAGTATTTGCAACTATTGCCCTTAGTAATTGCAATTTTGATATTTGATAATTGCAACTTTTGCATTGGGCTTGAACATGGGCTTTTGGGCTTCTTTTAAGGCTTTATTCCTTTATTTTTATTACTCAAGACCTGCACACAATAAATAATAAAATATTAGTTAATAGTGCATGATTATATGAATAAATATGAAAATGTGATAGTAAATGTGATGACAATTATGCATTTTTTACTTCCTATTACTCCGCATAAGCCGTCGTGTGCTTCTTTAAGCACTTCCTGCGCCTCTGAATTAGAAAGGCAACGGAGGAGGACACCGTCATATGAACGACGGTAAAGTGTCTTCAGAGTTGGATCGTAGTAAAAACGAAGAGACCTTCGTCTGATAGATGTCGCTTCTTTAGGATGGTCCGACAACAGACCATGTAGAGTATAGTCGATGAAAGAAAATCGCCAATCTCTCGGCTCAAGGTCCGTCGAGATATTATAAACCTCTTTGGTTCTTAACATATGTTTAGAGCAAACAAGGTGTCGAGTTGCCACTGTAAGGTGATACTCAGTGTCGACTGGCAAGGCTAGCGTTGTTGCCAATGCAGCAAGAGCATCTGCCTTAGTATTCTGAGATCGAGATACGTGCCCGATGTAGAAGCCATCAAACAGATTAGCCATTTCGATGACTGTGTGATAATAAGGCACCAAATCCTCGTGACGAACCTCATATTCGCCTTTAACCTGATTGATAATCAATTTTGAATCGCCGTAAGCTTCAAGGTAGCATATCCCCAGTCCGTGGGCGAGTTGAAAACCAATAAGTAGAGCATTATATTCTGCTACATTGTTGGAGCATGATTCTGTCAGAGAAAATGCTCTAGGAAGAACGTGATTTTGTGGAGAGATAAACACAACCCCCACGCCGGTAATGATCCTGCCATTAGGGCCTATTCGTGATGCTCCATCGAAGAACATCTGCCATACTTCGTCCTCTGAAGTTACATTGGATTCGAAGACTTCATCTGGAATATCTTCATGAAGTTTTGAGTTTTTCGGAATCGGATGAGCAGCCAAGAACTCTGCAAGTGCCTGGCCTTTAACCGCCTTTTGAGGGATGATGCTGAGTGCAGACCCCGGATCAACCTGTACCCTTTCAATGCATGTTGAACCGATGTATCCAGTGTAGTACAAAGGTCGATTGTGCTTGTTATACTTGAGAAGCATATCTTCCGCTGTGAAGGTAATAGCAGGTACCTTTGATTGTACATGATGGCATTCAGGGCAAGAAGACTGAGCGTCACTGTTAGGGGTTTCTGGCATATATGTCAGGAATGATTCTGAATTAGCCAGTGCATCTCTGAGAGCTTCTCTTGTCTCTTTTGAGAGACGAAGGAGATCGTGTATGGTAATACGAGCCGGGATATTGGCCAGCTGGGCCAATATGTCGAAACGAAAGGGCGTGTCAAGCCCTGGGCCTGAAGGCTTCTTCAGGACATGGTCGAACCGGACTTCCTTAGGCTTCTCCTTTCCCTTGGTTGGAACCAAAGTGGATGCCGGTACTTGTACTGATGTCGTTTGCTGTTGTGTCTCGTCAGTAGCTTTCTCATACTATTTTAAGTATGATTTTTCGGATCGAGTACCTATTGGCTGAGATACATCAGCCTGCGTCGCGCAAGCGTGCTTTTCTCTGTCAGAACCACTGAGAGAAGCTGATGTGAAATTGTCATCGTCTGGCAGGATGGAGATGACATTGCAAGATTTGCCCTTCGACTTGGACTTCTTTGAATCCCATTGTTCGTCTTGGACAAGGTCTGGGTGTATCCACATGGTTTCCCCTGTCTCCAATGTCAAGGGAACAAGACCCCTATTATCTTGAGTTTTAGCTGAAGGATGCTTGACTTTCAGCCGTGGTGCAGGGATTGGATAAGTCCCGTCAGGAACTGTGACCTTTGGGGTTTTGCCGAACTCGAGGGTCACCATATTTGCAGTAACTTTCTTTTGTTCTGACTTCAGTGTCAGGACTCCGGCGTCGATCAAAGCTTGAATTCTGTCCTTGAGGACAAAGCACTTGTCGGTAGGATGGTGAATCATCCTGTGGAAGAGACAGTATTTAGGATCGTTCGTGCGTCCTATTTCATTGGGGCGTCGAGCATCTAGCAGCTTCAATTTATTCCCTTTGTGGAGTAAATGGAATATTTGTGGCCACCTGATCGTCTTTGAAGGAGTACTGTTTCGGAGAAAACTTAGACTCCTGATTATTGAAGCCGCTCTTCTTGGCCTTGGACTGAACATTCCCTGACAATTCTACGGACATAGTCTCTTTCTCTTTGGCTTGAGAAGGCTGTGCCATGTCGCCACGTCCTTTATTATTCATACCCCATTTGCCTTTAGGGGTGGATGGTTCGAACTTTTTAGCTGACTTTTCGGCTATCTCAGCTTGCTCGACCAGTTCTTTCCAGGTATGGGCTTTGACAACCCATGCGAACCTCTACTTGGTCTAAGAAGTTGTGCCTGCATGTCTGTAAGAGCATGAGTAATGGCATCCCTGCTGGGCACATCAAAGATAAGTTTCTGAACCGCTCAATGTAGTCACGGACAGATTCGCCCTTCTTCTGCCCGGTGGAGAGGAGCTTGTCCATGGTTACCTTGGTATCGTCCTCATAGAAACGAGAAAGAAATTGAGTTTCCAGGTCGATCTAGGAATTGACGGAGCTCAGAGGGAGACTTCAGAACCAGTCAAATGCTACCCCCTTTAAGGTGCCAATGAACAGCCTAGCCATGATAGCATCATTGTCTATAACATTACCGGTCTAAGACCGAAAATAATATATGTACTGGTTTGGCGAGCTCTTACCATCGTACATATGTAACGTTGGTGGTTTAAACTTTGGTGGGTATGGTACTAAATCCCACTCCAGCGGGTAAGGACGAACTGCCCCTACTTTCTTTAATTCATCCCTCTGAGCTAGGGATGCAATTTGAGCTTGGATGCCTTTAAGGACTTCAGCGTCCAAAGAAGAACCCTCCTTCGACTTCTTCGTCCTTGGCTGTTCATTGTTAAGATGTTCTTCCTCATCATGGTTACTTCCGGTATCATTATTATTCCAGTCATTGAGGAGTTGAGCGAGCATCTGTTGAATGTTGTCCAAAGCTTCTTGCTGGGTCTTAGAAGTTTGCTCCTGAGCTTCCAGACGTCGACGAAGGTCATCATTAGTGTTCTCAGCCATATTCATTAATACTCTGTCTGTTCGCACTGAGCTGACTGTCACCGAAGAGGCATACCCACTGTCTTCATCCTCTTCATCAGACCATTGGACTGATCCTCTCCTTGGTTCTAGTGGGGCTACTGCAGTTGAGGAAGATGGTTGTTCATAACTGTAGGGTATTGCAACCCTAGATCTGGTGTTGCGGAAGACACCTTCTTCATGTACCAACACTTCGCCCAAGCCTGGGCTATAATCTAGATCTGGGGAGCGGTAGGGAGTGTCATGGGACGCTCGTCTACCCCTACGCAGCTCTCGTCCTCTTCCGATCATGTTAACGGATGCAGAGGGTAGGTCTCGCGATACGCTTCTTTTACGATGTTTCACCGGGGCCTGCACCAATAGTCGATCAAAAACTGATCGTCGGCCTAAAGGAGTGACGGGGATTGGTCCTAGCTGGCAATGGACTGAGTGGACTGTCACCAACTGACATCCCACTTGTTGACAACAGGAGGAAGAAGTTTGGAAAGATTCTGACTTCCATTTGCTTGTCAAGAATTCCCGCAAGTCGGACCCAGTTGGGCTTAAACGATCCAGCACAGAGGCTCTGTTGGATCGCGCATAGGACGATGTCCTGCTCTTTTTATTGCCGCGGAGGGGATTAGCACTAAATAGTGCTTTAGCTCTAGCTTCGCGGCTAAGAACCTTGGGAATGTCCTTGGGTGCTGAAGCTGCATAAGCACCGCTGTCAACACTTAGGGACAATCCCTTAGCTCCGCTACAAAGCGCGAGCTTAGCGCTTGATGAACTGGAGAGCGAAGCGCGCTGTGGTGCTTCATCCGCTATGTTGTTGCGAAGGTGATTAGCCTTAGATAGCGCTTTGGCTCTGAATTCGCGGCTAAAAGCTTTGGAAATGCCCTTGGGCGCTGAAGCTGCATAAGCACCGCTATCAGCACTTAGGGACAATCCCTTAGCTTCGCTGCGAAGAGCGAGCTTAGTACTTGAAGAACCGGGGAACGAAGCATACTGTGGTGCTTTGGTTCGAACTCCTCGGCTATGAACATCATGCGTGCCCTGAGGTACAGTAGCTTCACTCATGAGAACGAGGCTGGCGCAAGGAGTTACTGCTATTGAATTAGGCGAAGGCATGGTCGCCATTGTGACTTCGCAGCTAGCAGTCTCGTTGGAGCAGGCAGGCATCTTGCATTTTTCTTCGCCAGAGAGACGCACTTGTGGCGTAGCTACGCCTGAGGCTTTATACAGAGCCTTCTACTTTGGCCTCCACATCTGCTTTGACAAAGGAGACCTAGGTTCGCAGGGAACCTGACTAGTCATACGCGAGGCTGAGGGGTGTTGGCAGAATTCTGCTTTCGGTTTCTGTTCTGAAACCTTGGTCATGGAGACCTTTCTATGCTTCCGTGCATGAAGCATTAGACCACCCCCGAAGAGGACTTCTTCGAATTTTCCTTGGTCGAAGTGAACGACTAGGTTCTCGAAGGTGATAGGCTAAAGATCCTTATCTTTGTATTGCGGGCCTGCTTCCTTGTTGCGCCAGAGGACCGCGGTAGGCTCACAGGGAGCCTTATCTGTCTTCACAGAGACTTGCTTTGAAGATTCATCCAGAGGGGCTCTGGCCACACCGGCTTTCTCGAATTCAGAGATAGACCCGAAGGTCTGTTCGTCGCATTTGACACTTGATTCTTAGCAGTAGAGAATTCAGTCCCCAGCGGAGTCGCCATCTTGTTTTCCATTGATTTTGCAAGGGGAAAACTTATAAAAAAGTGTCGAGGAGCTAAATTACAAGTAACACAAAAGATTACAAGTAGATCTCCTCGGAGATTCTGGAGAAGTGTGCCGATAGAAGTCTGGTCAGCGCGCGACCACTTTGTCCCTTTGATGATGCGATCGATAGGATTCTCTTCTCGCCTGGTTTGGGGAATCAGAGAACAGAAGGTTGATAGAACTCTCTTGTTGCTTCTCAAACTGCCTCCACTTAGGAATTCCTTCTCGCCTAGTTCCGGAGATTCCTTGAGAGGAAGGTATTAGGGTATCAGTACCCTGATTAGAGAAGCAGTTCTTTAAACTCTCTGAATTCTTGGAAGCAAGAGAATAGATCTCTGTTTGGCCGTCTCTCTGTTTTTAGCTTCTCGCCTCTTGCGTGTTGTCCCTCTCCGTGTACCCTCTGGTAGGCTATTTATAGGGAGAGCATGGTATAATTATCCCTTAAAAATCTGAAAAGTAGCCTTGCTGCGAGGTTAGAATCAGCTTCTGTGGAGCTAGAAGTAGCAGATAGGTCGGTCCCCTGATCTATTTTGATTCTTTCCATATAATTGGAAGATCTCCCCTGATCCTCTTACTTGTTTTAGGAGAGTCAAGAGATTATGACAAACAACTGCCAAATTTGATCTTAGATTTGATCTTGATCTTGAATTGATTTGATCTCATCTGAAGATTTAATTGGTCAAAGGTTGACCATGACAGACCCGCAGCGGAGCTGCCGCGTCGAGCTCGCAGCGGAGCTGGAAGAAGTATCTGGCGAAGTTAGAAGAAAGCTCTTCAGCGGAGCTGGATAAACATCTGTGGCGAAGCTACCGAACATCCTTCTGCGCGATTGTGTGTGACTTCGAGCGAAACTAACTCTCTGCGGAGTTAACTAAGTACTTCAGGCGAAGCTATAAGTTAGCTTCCTGATGGAGCTTTGAACGGCTTCAAGGCGAAGTTGGACAAACTTAGCCTCTCAGGCGAGGCTATCCCCTTGGGCTCATGTGATGCTAAGTGTTGAGCTAACCTAGCATCTTAGACCTGCTGAGGTCTGTTCAAAGACAATCTGGGCTCACCATCTGCTTCACTGGATCAGTAGAGTCCAAGTTGTTGATTTGTCCCTCGGAGATGGGTACAGAACTGGTCGTCAGCTTGTCTGTCACTTGTCTTTTGTAAATGTCAACAAGTTTAGACATTGCTCAGGCCAGTAAGAATCTTATCTTTTTTAAAGTGTCAACACACATTTTGTGCACGTCGACCGCTCGGTCGACCGCTCGGTCGACCGGTCGGTCGACTGCAAGCAGCCCAAAAACAGTTTTAACAACTTTTAAAATACGTCTTAAATTTCATAAAATCTCCATAAAATCCATAAAATAAGTTTATTGAAATACTTTGAAGTATAAATATGTGTGATCAAAAATCAACACATATCCATTTGTCCCAAGTATTTGGGGTAGGCTACATGAACCAAAAGAGAATTACGCCGGATCGGGCACATGGGAATTATTTTTGAGGCATAGAATTTAAAGTTTAAAACAAAAATCGTATTTTTTGAAAACTAAACTTTTTTTGTGTGTGTAAAAGCTTGAGCAATTCACAACTAACCTATCCTTTACATTTTATCTAAAAATAAAAATCTTAACACTTACAAATAATAGATACAAGTCTTCTCTTGAAATTTTTTTCTCCAAGTAGACTTGATCCAATCGTGATCCGTGAGCCAGACTCCTTTGAGTACTTGATGCAATCTTTGAAGCGCGAGCTCTTAAATCAACATGTGCTAGCTTCAAAACTTGACTTCGAATCTTTTGTTGAAGTTAAACACTGACTATGATCTTGATCAAATAAGTGAAACTTATTAAACACAAGATCATTAGAACAATAACTATATGAGTTAATCTTCATCCAAACTAAAGGGATGGGCTTTGGGCCAATAATCTTTCCCTTTTTGATGATGACAAAACTCATGGAGTTATATATATGTATGGATTAAAGATAAGCTTTATAGAAACTCCCCATTAACTTATGCATAGCAAAAACAATAAGGATATTCAATAAAAGCTCATAAATAAAATAAATATATATGCATAAACAACAAATATTTAACATACATATAAACTCTAGATTCTTCTCCCCTTTTTGTTAATTCATCAACAAAGGGGCGAAGACAAACAAACAATAAATATGTATATGTGATATACATTTATAAAGAGGAGAGACGTTAAGTTAGCTCCCTCTGCATACATGCATTACATGGAGAAGGGATGACTAGACCCTAACTCTGATAAAGCATAATATACAATATATAAGCGGAGATGTTAAGCTCCCCTTGCACACGTGTATCACGTAAAAAAGAGAGGTCAAGCTCCTCAATATGAGATACACTAAACATGAATCTAGATTGAGAGAAGATGTTATGCTCCCCTTGCATATAGGCAATACATATCAACAATTTTTTAAAAAATTTGATAACACATAAAACAAAATTTTGAAATTTCTTGAAGTCAATAAAATATTTTTGATATCAACAGTAAATTTTGATACGAATTGTAAATTTTGATACCAATTGTAATTATAAGTAATTTATAAGTTTTTGATACCAATTGAAGGTAAAACATGAAATATATTTTGATACCAAACAAATACCAATTGAAATTAATACATAAGCTTGTAGAGATACCAATAAACATTTAGAATTAAATTAAGCTTAGCATAAACCTTTTGTGCTTTAAAATATGTAAAGACATTATAAAACAAGTACAATAAAATCATATATATGTAAGTATGAAAATATCATTTGAAATTTGGTGCATACATATATAGAAAACGCATATGAGTATGCAAAAATAAAATTTCATGAAAATCATGTGTATAACTCATAACTACCACCTTTCATGCACATGATGAAAGATAGTCATTAAGGCATACAAGGCATGGTCGCCCATCCAACCGCCCTTTAAAGGATAGAATTTTCAAAAATAAGATTTAAAATAGTTATAAATTGAAAAGACTACCAAATAAAGAATAAATAACTAGTTAAAAGTAGTAGTTTTTGAAAAACTAGTTAAGGATCCTTCAAATATGAAACCAAATCATATATATCTAATGAAACATTGCTAAGTACACAAAAATTGTCACTCAAGGTCTATAAGGCTAAAAAATGTGCTCATAAAACAAAGTCATGAGTAAATAAAAATAATATGAGCGTACAAGAATCATGTGAATAGCATATTCATGAAATAAATCAATAAGGCTTAAAATAAACATTAAACTAATTTTTTTTGTAAAAATTAAACAAGCATCAAGGCATATATATGTTTTGTCGATTCTAAACGTATACACACATATCCCAAAAAAATGAGTTAAAAATGGAATTTTGCATGAAGGCAAGTGACTCAAGGATATACATGTATATCATTAGTTTTAGACAAAAATAACATATACATGAAGCTAAACATGTACAAAAATTGGGAAAATAAGTGTAAATGAAAAAATCATCAAAACTAGATTATACATGTACATGTAATGAGTACAAATGAGTAATGAAGCACAAACATATAATAATTAAGTGTAGCTTTCTACTTGTACAAGTATAAACACAAGTTTTAACGAAAATTGCATCTAAATGAGTAATCACCACATGAAGTACAAAACAAATATGATCATGGGATTAAATACACGTGTTTTTAGAACTAGCACATACATAATAGTTAAACAATAGTGAGAACACAAAATATGAATTCATATGAATATGGATCTATCTCAAAGACTATTTATATATATCTCATGTCTAATAACATTGCATTTAACATAATGAGCATTAAAATCACAACATGCTAAAAATTATCAATGTAAAAGCATGTAAACTAAAATAGAAGTTTAGATATAGTTACCAAACCATATGAACTATTCTCTAAGTCTCCAAACCATGGTGGTCCTCCCACCAAGCATCATTGATAGCGATGCATTAATTAGGTATGTCTATCAACTCCATATGCATCCACCATCAAGGCACCAACCCCTTACATTTTATGAGAGCCCACACATACATCAAACACAAGTGGTGAAAATTTTAGTACTCATATCTTTTTGGGTCTATTGGGGTTAGTAACAATTGAAACCCAAACTTTTTATTAGCAAAATTTAAATGATTTATTCTATCAAAATAAAATTTTGTAAGATGGCCTTTGCGGCCACAATGTGTACATTTATACACTCTAGCATACATGTGAGTGGGGTGAGCATGGTGTACATGTGTATGCCATGGGGTATGTGCATGAGTATGTCGAATTTATTTCTTACAAAACATGGATTCCAACCTATTATAGTTAAATGCACATTGGCTCAAAGTGGAGTCCAAACAATCAATTTTCTTCTTCACAATACAAATATCATTATTAATTTTAGAAGAAGAGACATGCGCATGAGAATCAACAACCTTTTTCTTTTTAGAAATAGAAATATTTTCTTTTCCTTTCAAAATATTTTTCTTTTTCAAAGAGTTATTTTTCTTTAAGGTAATCTCCTTTTCTTCAATTAATAGTTTTTCAAAACTTCATTTACTTTTGAAATAATTTCAAATTTATTTTTAAAGAAATCTTTTTCTTTTAAAGCCAAATCATTTTTTTTTAACTTATGTTTTCCATTTTTAACAATTCATATTTTTTAAGAAGTTGTTGACAAAATATAGTAAGTTCATCATATGGCATGTCAACATCCTCATCAAGCTCGGATTCAGAGTTTACCTCAAGGGGGTCATCCCCTTGGACCATGTAACACATATTGGAAGTAATATTTCTATCATCCGAATCACTTCCTATGTAGTATTGCTTTTGTTCACTAAAGGAGATGAGGGTGTTCCATGCTACAAATGTCGAATCAAAGTTAGCAACCCTAGATAAATATTCATCATTTAGGGTACTCTTTGATGCATGGATGTCTTTTGCATTAGCCTCAAGATTTTTACCATTTATAAAATATGAATCTTTAATAGTGGCAAAATAAATATGAATCCCTAGGGCTTTTAGGTACATAAACATCTTAACTTTCCAGATTTGGATGTTAAGAATGTTAAACATGGGAGGTATCATGAAATCCATGTGTGCGTGTGAACAAATATTGTGATTAGCTATATGTTAAACTTTAACTCAAGGTTGTTAGACCCAAATCAAGAGCACCAAGCTCTGATACCAATTGTAGGTCACCTAGAGGGGGTGAATTGGTGACAAGCTAATCTAATGCCAACTAATGCAAAATTAAAAATTATTTATGTAAACTAAAACTATTAGGCTAACATACAAAGTATAACACAAGAGTGTAGTTGAATTCCCGGTGAAGGGCTTTAGGCGATCTCCTCAAGATTCCTCTAGATTAAGAATTGTGGTGCTACTATGCCTCTCTTGATTGAATACTAGTGTGAGCAACACAAGCAATCCCACGCGCGCGCACACACGCGTGCGCGCGCGCACACACACACACACGTATATGTATATACATGTGTGTGTGTGTGTGTGTGTGTGTGTGTGTATATACGTATATGTATATACATGTATAAATATATACCTGTATATGTATATACGTATATATATACATATGTGTATATACATATACGTATATATACATATGTGTATATACATATACGTATATATATACATATATGTGTGTGTACATATATATATATCAATGAAGTACAAGAAATATCAAGCACATAAAGTACAAGCAATTTAAGTATGCAAGATATTAAACACAAGTGAGTAAAGAGAGAGATGAGCAATCGTAAACACGGGAGAACTATTTCGAGGTTCGAGCCACTGCTCTACATCTCCGTCTTCACAACTATGAAGGATTTTCACTATAATCGATCTCGCAAGATCACTCAGTGTCACAACATCTACAACGAGCTCCCTCAAGAACTCTTGGACCCGCAAGTCCCTCACTTGTTCCTGCAAGAACAACACACGCGAAACCGCAAGCTCGCCGAGGCTGCAACCTCTATAACTCCTCAATATAAGGGGTGAAACACTTGTGATCACTTCTCTTGATCACAAAAACAAACTCTCTCATAACAAAGATCTTAGAGGGTGAATATAGCAATAGAAAGCTCAAACTTGAAACTAGATAGATGTTGTGCTGAAAAACTCAAGAAATCTCTTTTGAAAACTCAAGAAAAATACTTTTGGAAAGCTCTCTTTTAATATGAAAGTTTAACCCAAAAACTTGTTGAAAAACTTCTGTGGAAGATAGAAAAAACTAGCTTCAAAACACTTCTCAAAATCTTGTGTAAAACTCACCCAAAAATCCCATATTTATAGGCCAAGAAAAACTAGCCGTTATGCTTCAAAAAATGGCCAGAATGGCCTGCTGGTCGACCGACCAATGGTCAAATTTCTGACCGTTGAGTCTGGCGGTCGACCGGCCGGTCGACCGACCTTAGACTCAGAATATGCAATAGGTCAACTTTGATTACCGTTTTGCGGTCTAAAACGTTCGAATTTGGAAATAGGTATATAGGATGAATTTATAGATCTCGACGTCTTCTTCCTAATACAACTTAAATCAAATCAATATCATTTCTGAGTAGAAAGTTTTAAATAAAATATTAAAAAATATCAAACCAGAAATTGTAAACTGTTTTCAGAACAAGAACAGATTTCAACATAATATTTGACATCGAATCAAAAAATGATTATTGAATAAGAAATGTAGCCCTGAAATCTATCTTTGAATAAAATCTATCTTTGAATCTCAATTTAAATAATATTGATTGAATATAAGAATAAAAGTTATGGCTAGAAAACTATAGAGGTGTCGAGCAAATCAGCAGAACGGTCGACTGCTTGGTCGACCGAGAAAACCCGAGAGTCTACAAACTCAATCGGTCGACCGGTCGGTCGGTCGATCTCTACTGCGGTTAATCGGTCAGTCGACCGAGCTCAAATCATATGGGCTTGTGCACGTCTTGTGCATGTCGGTCGACCGGTCGGTCGACCGGCTCAGCCTTCAGTCGACCAATCGGTCAACTGAAGCAGCCCAAAAACAGTTTTAGCAACTTTTTAAATACTAATTAAATTTCATAAAATCTCCATAAAATCTATAAAAATAAGTTCATTGAAATACTTTAAAGTACAAATATATGTGATCAAAAATTAACACATATTACAAACATGTGAATTATTTTTGAGGCATAAATTTAAAGCTTAAAACAAAAATCGTATTTTTTGAAAACCAACTTTTGTGTGTGTATAAGCTTGAGCAAGCCAAAACGAATTTATCCCTTATATTTTATCTAAAAATAAAAATCTTAACACTAACAAACACTAGACACAAGTCTTCTCTTGAAAATCTTCTTCTCCAAGTAGACTTGATCCAATCGTGATCCATGAGCTAGACTCTTTTGAGTACTCGATACAATCTTTGAAGCGCGAGCTCTTGAACCAACACGTGCTAGCTTCAAAACTTGACTTCGCATCTTTTATTGAAGTTAAACACCGACTAAGATTTTGATCAAATATCTAAAACTTATTAAACACAAGATTATTAGAACAATAACTACATGAGTTAATCATCATCAAAACTAGAGTGATGGGCTTTGGGCCAATAAATTGGACTGTTTTCTCGTGCACTGTTCATCTTGACTAGCTTCTTATATGCCAATTAGAACGCTTAACCAGCTTCTTATGTGCTGAGGTGCTGATTAATGTTTCAGCAATGTTTGATCATCGATGATAGTCCCACCTGTCATCGAATAGTTATCGATCAATGAGGACCATTATGCTCGTGTTGAGCAAAAACATAGTCAACTGTCGTCGATCGATGAGGACTATTGAGCAGGAACATTGTCATCAATCATTGTAACGCCCCGATCCCGCAGGTACGGGGACGTTATGGCGACGTACATACGCGAGGTGAAAACAACCTCACGCGTACGTTAAGCCTCAGTACAGGAAATAACCACCATATATATACATGAGTTCCAGCATGAAATAAGTACAAGAATACCTGCAGAAAGGGGTTAGCGATCATAACAGATATGAAAAATGGGGACAAATAAGATAACGGAAATAAAGCACCAAGATACCTAGGAATAGCCCCGATGAGGAATCTCTGATGTGACTCCAAGATACTCTCTGATACTACGGTAACTCAGATCTCCAACCTGGGCACGCAAACCCAGGGTCGTCAGAAAGCGACCTAGTGAGTGGTAAAATTAAGGAGGCAGTAATAGATACAATAGTAATACACGCACGATAATAATATATAATACATGATGGTGCACTAGTGATACTAGATAATAAACATATAATAAGTAACAGAAAGACATAAACGGTGTCCGGAGGCAGTAGACATATATACAATATGTCAGCTTTTAATACCATCACTGAGCCGGTTATCATCAGTTCATGTCTAGAGTCGTATCCAGTCTATATCATAACTAATGTTGTCTAGTGGTGATGTAATGAACATGCTAGTGGTGACGTGATAGAGGTGAACATGCAGATGTGTGTATGCCATATACCCATAATACGGTGTCGTGCATATACAGTAATGATGTCTGCAAGGAATACAGGAAATGGAATAGATGCAAGGCAGAGTATACATGTACATGAGTAAAAGAGGATGCCACCACAGAAAGTATAACATGTACCAGATAAAGTAATAAAGACTACATGTAACATGATATCGGATAAATTATCAGGAACAGTAACAAGATAGCATACATGTATCAGGCAAGTCATGTCATTTATACAATAGTAGCAATCAGTACCACCTGGTATTTTAATCAATCTCTTCCAGTGTCCCATACCACTGGCAGTTCATACTGGACCCCGCACTCCAGTCGAACCCATCTGGACATGGCCTACGGGTACCATTATCCAAACGAGAGAGTGATCAAATAACAAGTGTTCCCGACGTCACTATTGTGTATACTGTTTTATTATGTTAAATGGAAACCCATGGTCGAGGAGTTCTTATCGGGTAGGTGTATCCCGTGCATACCCGGGATCACAGCCTTAAACAAACCCCTGGCTGCTAAGACCAGAGCCCTCCGCTAAGAGGGGAGCATGAAACAAGTAACGAGAGCTTATGGAGCAATTGGTAGGTAGCACTACCGTCCCCTGCAGTGGGAGAACAATATGGATCCAGTACATCACCCGATAAGATCTAATCAACCGTCAAGTCT
Source organism: Agave tequilana (assembly GCA_038442645.1). Lineage (NCBI taxonomy): Eukaryota > Viridiplantae > Streptophyta > Magnoliopsida > Asparagales > Asparagaceae > Agave > Agave tequilana. The sequence continues at coordinate 17,645 of JAVJIF010016859.1, read as the reverse complement.
TCCCCATACCCCAGTTAGCTTTATGATCTGATATATCAAGTATACAATGTAACAAGAACAAATACAGGACATGATACGGGTAACATGATAACTGGACCTGAGCTCTGTTGATAGCATCGAACAATATAACGGGAAACGGGAACAATATAACGGGAAACGGGAACAATAAATGTGGGATTCCACATATCGCATATCAACAGCTCTCATGTCCAGTAACGGGAATACAATATCAGTAACGGGAAACAATCATATAACAAGAATACGGGGATAACATGGAACAATAATACATGTAATATGAACGGGGATCCATATGACAAGAATAGAGAAACCATACATGCATGTGTAACAGGGATATATAACATGACATACATGTGTAACAGCGATATGTAAACATGACATAACTGTGTACCGAGCATCCATGTAACGAATGTAACAATAATATGAAATGCGGTAGTTCGTGCATGGGTATATCCGTGTACCAGTGGAACATCTACGTGTAGCAATGATCCGTGTCATATCTCTGTGCTACTACATGTCATAACAGTGATCAGTGTATAATGTACTACCATGTCTAGTGAACTACAGTGTCCGTGTAACGATGATACCAGTGCATGCAATACCAGTGTCTTGGATTCATATCTAGTGATAGTGTCGTGTCATCGAATACCGTGGCTCAGTATACATGTGACGATAGTTATCTAACTGTGATACAATACATGACATCATAGTGTCCAAGAATATGAATATGGTAAAATAGTGGCCCGAGTGTCAGGGGCTGTGCAGGTCTAATGACTGTGTCCGAGTTGTCTATGTCAGTATTTCGTGTTACTACAATTACCGCCCTATAGTTATATTAATTCAAGAAATACCCTACAATATTACCGGAATAACCTATTATACTGAGTTTCCCGTAAGTACAAGTTAATAATGAATAGTTACCGTATTTTATCGGATATCAAGATCTATCAATCAATTTCACTAAACATGATAAAAATATGTTTTATAACAGAAAAACACTCACAAACTGACCATGAGAAGGTAGCTCTCTTTCCCACGATCGCAACGGGTCCAGAATCGTCCGAATCGGAGTCCGGATGCTCCAGATAACGCCCGAACGCTAAAAATCATCAAAATGGGTTAAATATGCAATAAAAAGATATCAATTGCAAATACTATAAATTATCAGGGGTTTTATGGAAAATTACCTTTATTGGGTTTGGATGCGGGTTTGGGTAGCTCGCGGGTCGGGTTTGGATCCAATACCCAAACCCAATAACATTAGTGATGGGTTGAGGGCAAACGGGTTAATGGGTTTCAATTAAACCCAATAGGGGTTAATGGGTTACAGCCCAACCCAATAAGGGGGTTAATGGGTTTGGGTTTTACCCAAACCCATTAGAGAAGCAGCAACAGCAGCAGCAGCTTGCTGCTGCTGTGCTCGGGTGCGGGCCGGCCGGCCTGCCGGCGGCGGTCCCGGCCGCCGGCGGCGGCTCAGGTCGGGCCGGGAAGAGAGATAGAGAGAGGGTGAGGAGAAAAGAAGGAAAAGAAGCAGCAGCACGGGGGAAGAAGAAGGAGAAGAAAAAGAAGAAAGAAAAAGAAAAGGAAGAAGAAGGGAGAAAAGGGGGGCGATGGCGCCGGCCGGGCTGGGGCCCGGCCGCCGGCCGGGGACGCGCGCCACCGGCGGCGCGCCGGGCTGGGGCGGCAGCGCCCGGGCGGCGCTTGGCCGGGCGCGGGCTCCCTCTGGCCTGGAACAGAGTGGAAGAGAGGGAGAGAGAGCTATGGAGAGAGAGTTAGAGAGAGGGAGAGAGATTGAGAGAGAGTTTTAAAGGGAGAGAGAGAGTTTTAGAGAGAGAATTGTGAAAGAGAGAGAGAGGGCGGTGGGGTTTTTAAATGGGTTCAGTTGATTGAAAGAGGCGGTGGGAAGAAGCGTGTAGAAGAAGAAGGAAGAAGAAAAAGAAAAGAAAAGAAAAGGAAAGGATTTTAATTATTACAATAATATTATTTAATTCGGCCCAAAATTCGACTAGCTCCGAACGGTGCCCAAAAATTATAGAAAATAGAGAATATTATCCTGAGACGTAATACGAAGACGGTTTGAAGAAATTTAATCTGGTTTTGCACATTAAAAATCCCAGAGCGTCTCGCCGATACCGGGCGACACCGGTTTGGCCGGATTTTCGAGAAATTCAGAAAAATTCCCAAAATATCCTAACGTAGATAATACGATTTTAAGACACATGGTGAAAGCGGATCCTCAAAATATAACTCTGTTTGTGAAATAAAAATTGTAGAGCCGGTTAGCGGTATCGGTCGACACCGACTACGGAGATTTTCCCAACTAATCCAGAAAATTTTCAAAAAATTCTAAAAAATCTAAAATATTAGAAAATGATTTTTAAACCTGAAATCAGCTCAATCGGACTACTACGGAGGTTAACTCAATTTTTGTACGTCGTATTGCGTACCGATACAGTGATACGTACACTAGGGAGCAGGGGGTTACAATCAGTGATCAATGAAGACTATTATGCTTGTATATCGTCGATCGATGATTCCTTTGTGGAGAGAAAACATCATAGATGACCCGACGATCAGAATCATGCTTAAGGATAGTACTTTTTTAGGAACTTGCTATTAACCGGCATCATGAGTATGTCGCCGCTTGGAGTTGCTAGGCGATAGACCCCATTTGAGCAGACCGTTTCTATTACGAATGGCCCTTCCATTTGGCTGAATTTGCTTTTGGTTTTGTGTTCATGACCATAGGTCGTCTAATGGCTAAAACCAAATATCCTTTTTGGAATATCCACTCCTTAACCTTCTTATTGAAGGCTTTCGAGATCCGAGCTTGGTACAACTCAATACGTTGTTGAGCTTGTAGTCATTTATCATCTAGGGCTTCGAGTTCTTGAAGGCGTAGTTAATCGTTGTCTTCTTTAGTCATCTTGGTTGCCAAGGTGACCCGTAGCGATGGCATCTGGATTTCTAAAGGTATGACTGCCTCACACACCCGTATACTAAAAAAAAGGCATGTTGCCTGTTGGGGTCGGACCGTAGTTCGGTTGTTTTTCATTGAAAATTGCTATTTGTGGGAAAACTTACAAAAAAGGTGGAGGAGAGAAATTATAAGTAATTCCACAGGAATTACAGGTAGATCTCCTCTGAGATTTCTAGGGAAATATGCCGGTAGGAATCTGATCAGCGCGCGATCACTTTATCCCTTTGATGATGCAATCGATCAGACGATCAAGCTGCCTCCTAATAGAATTCTCTTCTCGCTTGATTCTAGAAATTGAGTATTTGAAAGTAGGAGAATAAGAGAACACTCTCTAGGAGAATCTGTGGTTGAATTTTCTTCAGCCAATCTCCTCTCTCTAGCTCGTTAGCCCTTTTTTTCCTCTCTGTTTGTGTGTATCCCTCCTTGGCTCAGCAAGAGACATTTATATCCAAAATGGGGTGTAACCTCCCCCTTGAATTCAGCAAAGCTGAATCAGTTTTTACCTTCGCACGAAGCTGCAAATGACCTTGTAGCGAAGCTACTTGCGAGCTTCCAGCGAAGCCAGAGGATTCGTTCAAATGCCTTCCTCTGCTGTTGTGGCTTAATTGTCTCCACTTAATGTGGGACAAAGTGGGCGAGTGTAACCGCCCACTTAAAGTGGCGTTAATCTCACTAAATTAGTGGGGTTCACCCATTAATCCCCCGTGAGAAACGGTCAATTGATGACCTAGTAAAGCTCGCTGCGGGCTAATTCATGTGAAGTTAAGACTTAGCTCAGAGCTTCAGCGTAGTTACCTTCGTAGACCCTGCGAAGGTAAGACTTAGCTCATAATCTCGGGCGAAGTTATCTTCAAGGCTTTGTGTGAAGCTAAGACTCAGCCCATAGCGGAGCTAAACCCTTTTTCCCTTCTAGCGAAGTTAGGGACAAATCTTCTAGCACGAAGCTCCTGGATCAGCCTCTGGCGGGGTTAAATGGGAATCTACGAGCGAAGCTAATGGTTAGCCTCACAGCGAAGCTACCAAGAAAGCTTTGGGCCAAGCTGTAAGTCAGCTCTATTTTGAGTCATAAAGAGTTATAAAGCGAGGCCAGAGGCTATCCCCTTAGGCTTATGCAAGGCTAAGTGTTGAGCTAACTTAGCATCTTGGGTCTGCTTGGATCCCTTCAAAGACAACTTTGTCTTACTGTCTGTTTCACTGAGTCAGTAAAGTCCAAGTCGTCGGCTTGTCCCTGGTCGTCAGCTTGTCCTCGACTTATTTTTTATAAATGTCGATAAGTTAGACATCGTTCAGACCGGTTGAAGATAAATATGAGTGTTTTGTCTTTTTAGAGTGTCAACATCCGTAGGCCCAAAGACATTCATCGAGTTTCTCATTCCAATCTCATTGCTTGACAAAATGAATTTCTTGAGTAGCTTAATAATTGTCTTGTTGAATACTTCTGCAAACCATTAGCAGCAGGGTTATAAGCGATTGAAGCCACATTCTAAATTTGAAACTTATTATAAAACTGATAGAATACTTGGCTTGCAAATTGGGGGCCATTACCATGAATAATCCATCTAGGGATGCCAAATTGATGGATGACATGGTGTTTAATAAAGTTAACCACGTTGGAAGTTTTGACTTCAATAAGTGGTATAGCTTCAGCCCACTTCAAAAAATAGTCGGTTATTGCTAAGATGAACCGATGACCTTTCGTTGATGAGGGGCTGATAGGTCCTACGATATCGATTCCCCATACCTCGAATGGCACAGTTTGGTGAAGTAGCTCTGGAGGTTGATGTATGAAGTCTGCATGGATTTGACAGGCTTTACACTTTGTGCATATTTGTTTGCATCGGCTATCATGGTTGGCCAATAATAACCGACTCTGTGCAATTGATCCTTGAGCTTCGGACCTAGTTGATGAGCTCTGCATATACCATCGTGTGTCTCTTTAAATATCTCTTGTGCTTCAGAGTTAGAGAAGTAACAGAGCAAGATACCATCATATGAATGACGGTAGAGTGTTTTTACTACTGGATCGTAGTAAAAGCGGAGAGATCTTCATCGGATAGAAGCTGCTTCCTTAGGGTTCTCCGGTATTATGTCATGCAGAACATAGTCAATGAGGGGAAACTGCCAATCTATAGATTCGAAACCTATTGAGGTTACATGAACGTCATTAGTTTTCAACATCTGCTTAGGACAGACAAGGCGTCGAGTAGCCATTGTAAGATGATAAGTTGTGTCAATAGGTAAGGCGAATGTAACCGCTAATGCAGACAAAGCATCTGCCTTAGTATTTTAAAATCGAGACACATGACTAATGTAAAAACCATCAAATGAATTAGCTATTTTGATGACTGCATGGTGATAAGGTACGAAGTCCTCGTGCTGAACCTCGTATTCTCTTTTAACCTGATTGACAATACACTTTGAATCACCATAAGCCTCAAGCTAGTAAACCCTCATTTCATGAGCGAGCTGAAGGCTGATGAGTAGGGCATTATATTTAGCTACATTGTTAGAACAAGGTGTTGTCAATAAAAATGCCCAAGGAAGGACATGATTTTGTGGCGAGATAAATACCACCCCCATACCAACGATTATCTTACCCTTGATGCCTGTTCTTGATGCTCCATCAAAAAACATCTACTATACTTCATCTTTGAGATCATATTAGATTCAAAAATCTCATCTGAAATATCTTCATGAAGGTTTGAGCTCTCCGAAACTGGATGAGCGGCCAGAAAGTCTACAAGGGCTTAATCCTTGACTGCCTTTTTAGGGACAAAGAGCATGTCTTACTGAGACAGGAGGATGGTCCACTTAGCTAACCTTGAACTCAGCAATCCTAGTTTTATCATGAGGATACGTAAGGGATTGACTCTGGAAATGACATGTGTGGTTTGGCCAACCAAGTAATGTCACGTCTTTTGAATGGCAAAGATAAGAGCTAAACATTCCTTCTCAACATGTTATATCAGGACTCAGCTCCTATCAGGGTCCTACTCAAATAGTAAATGGCTTGTTCATGGCCTTCGTTATTCTTTTGGGTAAGGAAAGCACCTAGAGAATGGTCCATAGCTTTTACATAAAACAAGAACGATTTTCCTGATGTGGGAGCCACCAGGACTGGAGGCTTAGTGAGGTATTCTTTAATATCTTCGAAAGCCTCTTGACAGGCTTCATCCCAAATAAAAGAGACACCCTTTTTCATAAGCAGGGTGAATGGTTGACAACGTCACGAGAGATTTGCAATGAATCTTCTTATATAAGCCAACCTACCTTGTAGACCCCTAAATTCCTTGAGATTCTTAGGTGATTGCATGCTCCCTACACATGCCCTTATCCATATTAAGCATGACAAGTACGCCTGTAGATATTAGTGAAGGATCTGTTTATATGATCTCTCCATCCAAAAGGAGTCAATCGCCTATAGTATTCGATAAGATCCAACCCCGAATGTCTACAATTACAGACTCAAGCTCGGACTCGGAGCCCCCGCAATTTTTCAATTATGCACGATCAGCGCATCATATGATGAGAAAAATGGGGCACAACCTACAGCGTGGGAATGGACGGAACTTCAGAAAGGGACGACGTGGTCTTCTACGGACTTTCGCGCCGAGAGGGAAGCCAGCAAATTACTACGATAAAACACGCAGGGGGTTGGATATGTTACAACCTCCCGCTCTGTTCCAGTTCGAAGAAGAAAAAACTCTCCCATCACATTCCTTCATTTCATCTGACTTGGAATCAGACGTCAGTGTGGGGTGCTCTTCAAGAACCTCTCCGTCAATATGACTTCAATCAAAGGGAATGGTCTATAACTGTTACATAAAGTAAGAATAATTTTCCTGATGTGGGAGCCACCAAGACTGGAGGTTTAGTAAGGTATTCTTTAGTATCTTCGAAAGCCTCTTGGCAGGCTTTATCCCATATAAAGAGAAACCCTTTTTCATAAGCCGGGTGGATGGCTGACAATGGCTCGAGAGATTTACAATGAATCTTCGGATATAAGCTAACCTACCTTTCAGACCCCTAAGTTCCTTGAGATTCTTAGGTGATTGCATGCTCTGAATAGCATTGACCTTATCTGGGTTAAGATGGATTCCTTTTGATGTGATAATGAATCCCAGAAACTTACCACTTGAAATACCCAAGAAGGACTTTGTTGGGCTCATTTTCAACTGGTAGGCTCGCATTATATCGAATATTGTTTTTAAGTCACGAAGATGATCATTTTTATCATGACTTTCGACAGCATTGTCGTCAACATAGCACTCTACAGTTTTTCAGAGGTGGCTACAGAAAGTTGTGCTCATTGCACGTTAGTAGGTTGCTCCCGCGTTCTTTAATCCGAAGGGCATCACAGTATAACAGTATATCCCCAATGGAGTCGCCATCTTGTTTTCCATTGAAAATGATTGGGAAAAACTTACAAAATATTGAGGAGCGAAATAACAAGTAATTCAAAAAGATTACAATATAGATCTCCTCTGAGATTCTGGGGATATAATATGCCAGTAGGAATCTGATCAGTGTGCGATCACTTTATCCTTTTGACGATCAATCAGTCAAGTATTCAAGCCTTCTTGAGTGAATTTCCTTCTCGCTTGGTTCCGGAAACCTTCGAAGAAAACTTGCTAGGACCCTGAAGGAAAGAGAACTAAGTCTCTGGGGTACTTTGGAAGCCTAAGAGCAAGAGAATCTTTTTGCTGTAGATCTCTTAGGTCTCTCTAAAATTTGCCAGCCAATGTTTTTCTTTCAGCCTTCTCTCCGCCTCTGGTGCCCCCTACTCCTGGCGTGTAAGAGGCTATTTATAGCAAAAATGGGGGTGTAACTGCCCTCTTGAATCCAGCAAGACTGAATCAGTCTATTAGCTTCACGCAAGGCTAGAAATAGCCTTACCGCGAGGCTATTTGAATGCTTTCGGTGAAGCTAAAAGTTCGTGTGAACTATTAATAGCCATTGTGGCTTAATTGTCTCCACTTAATGTGGGATGAAGTGCGCGGATGTAACCGCCCACTTAAAGTGGCGTTAATCCCACTAAAGTATCAGGATTCACCCATTAATCTCTTGTGAGATTTTAAAACGATTAATTGATCACCTGGTAACGCTCGCTGCAGAGCTAAGTGAGAATTTCAGGCAAAGCTCATTTCAAGCAATATTATATTTAGAGCTTCAAGCAAAGCTAGAACTTAGCTCAGAGCAAAGCTGGGTGAGGCTTTAGGCGAAGCTAAGAGTTAGCTCAGAGCAGAGCTGGACCACTCCATCTCTAGCGAAGTTGGAGACAAAGCTTCTAGCAAAGCTTAAAGTTAGTCTTCAGCGGGGCTAATAGGAGCTTCGTACGAAGCAAGTGGCTTTGGCCTTTTAGTGAACATGGCTCTCTTTTGGGCTCATGCGAGGCTAGGTGTTTGATCAGATCTAAATTTATAGGCCTGCTTTGGCCTCTTTCTAGACAACCTTGACTTACTGTCTGCTACACTAGATCAGTAGAGTTCGGGTAGTTGCTTTGTCCTTTGGAGATGTGCAAAAACTGGTCGTCAGCTTGTCTGCAACTTGTCTTTATAAATGTCAACAAGTTAGGCATCGTTCAGACCGATTGAAGAGAAGTCTGAGACTTTTGTCTTTTTAAAGTGTCAACAGAGATGAATTCTTTTGGATGTTACGATTAATCTAAGGAATTTACCACTCGCTACCTCCAGAAAGAACTTGGTTGGGTTCATCTTCAGTTGATGCGCCCAAATGATGTTAATACTCTCTTCAGATCTGCAATGTGATCGTCTTTAGCTTGGCTCTTTACTGCAATATCGTCCATGTAGCATTCTACAGTCTTGCGTATATGCTCGTGAAAGATTGTATTTATTACTCGTTGATATGTCACCCCTATATTCTTCAAGCCGAAGGGCATCACGGTGTAGCAATATCTCCCAGTGGCGTTCTAAAAGATGTATGCTTTTCATCTTTAGGGTACATCTTGATTTGATAGTATTCTAAAAATCGGTCCATGAAAGACATCCTCTCAAAATCGCACGTATTTTCGATCATGACATCCGTGATCAAGAGAGAGAATTCGTCTTTGGGACTACATCATTCAGATTGCGAAAATTGATGCAAATCTAAATTTTCCCATTCTTCTTAGTGATGGGCACGATATTGGCTACCCAGTCAGGGTGCTATTCTTCCCTGATGAAACCAAAATCTATGAGCTTTTTAACTTCCAATTCAATTGCCTCCATTATTTCTGGACGGAGCTATCGTTGTTGTTGCTTGACTGTTTTTCGTCTAAATGGATGTTGAGGCGATGCATAGCCACTTGAGGATCAAGTCCGCGCAAGTCCTCATAATTCTAATCGACGACGTCATGTACTCTTATATAATATGTATTAGGTCTTCTTTCTCGAGAAACGGTAAGTTTTCACTTATGAAGATGGTTTAGGGTTAACCTCATCTCCTACATTGATCCGAATCACTTTATCATCTGTGGGGGGCTCGTGCTGCTTGAAGCGGATGTCCCAGAGAGTATTTAGGTGTGTGATCCAGTGATCGGTGTCTGACTGGATCATCTTTTCATCATCGTTTTCATCTCCATATGGCTAGTTGAAATCATATCCACTGAAAGATTTTCGAAAATAGCGCCGATACTGATATCTGAATCCCATGATAACATGCCTGACGAGTGATCATGATATAACAATTTCTCAGAATCGAAGACCGAGGGGATTGGAGTTGACATGTGGCCAGCCTCCTCTGAGTTTGATGATAGTAGTCAGGGGCCTTCCCTTTTGGGGCAAAAGATCGGAGCAGTGTTCATCTTTCCTGGCCAAAGTTCAAACCATATCTTTTCGTTAGGTCATTGATTTGTCACATATGTTGCATATATTTTGTCACCTTACCATGCTTTTTAGCTAATAAATCATATTAATAAGTTTTCTTTTTCTTTGCTAAATGTAGGCTCAAGTGCTTAAAGAAAGAAAAGAGAAACAAGCCCAAAAGCCCACCAAATTCTGAATTAATTCAGAATAAATTCGAAATGAAGAAATATGGGCTAAAACTTGGCAAATCAAGAGGTTGAAAAAAATTCTCCCTGAATCGAGCAATTGAAGCCACAAAATCAAAGGCTGTTTCGTCAACGGTTGGAGCAGAACAAGAAAACCAGCAGCAGATACGGGCCAAACACCAAACCAGGATGCTCCCCCCCTTTGGGTGTGGCCATCTGGCCACACCAGGGCCGCATTTCCGCGGCCAAAAATTCTGTTGGGGGAGCGTTTGCTCCCCTAATCTTCCCAGGATCCTACCTGTTAGGGTTTTGGCTATAAATATGGGTTTTAGCAAAGAAAAATGCAGCGAAGACTAGGATTAAGTTTTGTATTTATTTTCTTAGGATTTAGGCTCTTTGTTAGCTAGAACAAAAGTTGTAATCTTACTTTTTAATTTGTAATCCAGTATCAAACTTGAGAGAGAGAGGACTAAGAGCTTGTACTTGAAGATTGAAGTGACAGCAATACAAGAATCAAGCCACGTTCCCTTCCACTCTTGTTTCGGTATGTCGTGCATAATTTTGTTTTCTTCTTCGTTTTCTATGGATAACTAAACGTTTTTCTGGGCTTGCTATCGCAACTCTCTTTTGCTTTTCTTCTCTCCTGCTTTTAAAAGAAAAAGACCCGATGACTCGTATGAATGCCTTTCTTAAAGCCTTTCTTTTTGAAAGTGTTCTTGAAGGCACATGAGGATGGGTTTGGATAGTTGAATTCACAATTCTTTCATGAACATCTCTGAATTATTTTTAATTCATTCTTGCTTCTTCGCGCTTGATGTTTTAATATTCGATTCTAACGATTTCTTGAAGAAAAGACTCAACTCTTCCAACCCTCTTATGTGCCTTACTTAAAGTTTTCTAAAAATCAACTTTAAGTTTTGCAAATGATCACTTGAGGGACTTAACATTTAAGAGAAGAATGAACAATTGAGTAGGGAGATAGTGAGCCCAGACTTTCTTCATTATTACAAACAACAAAACAATTTTCAAGCTTTCTAAATCACCTTCTCCAAAACCTTTTCTAAAAGTTGCAATTTTTCTTTCATTCATCTCTTTCTTTCCATTCTCTTCTTCATAAAAAACGAACACAATTCCTTGTTTAAAACGCTTCACCGAAAAGCTTCCATCGCATCCCTCCTCGTGGACACGACCCGTTAGCCACAAGCTACACGGTAGACTCTTAAACTCATTGGTTGTTCTTTCTTTTAGCAATCAATTTTTGGCGTCGTTGCCGGCGGAGGGAACGGTTAGTTGTTTTAACAAGTTTTGTGCGTTATTTTAGGGACTTGAAGATCAAGATTTAGCAATCAAGCTTTGCCAAGAAGACTTGCAAATTCTGTGCCCCTACTCTCGAAAGTAGGAAACAAAATTTCAAGAAATTGCTTTGCAAAATCTGAAAAAATTCATTGGACTACTAAAAACTCTTTTTTACAGGACATATTGCTCGCAAAAATTTCAGTTTTTATATGTCATATTTGTGCTATTTCTGCTATCCAACATCCATGTTTTAAGTCAACAGTAAAACACTTGCTGAAAAGTTAAAAAATTGATTAGACGTTTGCATTCTAGGCACGAGTCTTTTCAATTCATTTACTTTACTGTTGAAGAGTGCTGGAGCAAGGTACGTACGCATTGCATTCAGAATAGGACTCATTCCTTGGTTGATTTATATCGCTTTGAGTGAATCTTATTTATCTTGTACACTTGCACAAATTGATTTTAAGGGCAACACCCAATAACAAGATAAGGTGGGATTTAATCACTCTTCCTCGCCCAAAAATCAGACTCCAAGCACTCACAAACCTAAGCCTAAGTAAAATCTGATAGACCTTGGCCTTAGGGATATCTCGAACTCACTAGGAGATTATCCTAAAGAGGGAAGGTGTTGGAAATTGACTCCTGTCAAATCAGTGTCTAGGACTGAGTTGAGGGCCGAAAGCCCGAAGATTGGTGGTTATTTAATTAAGGAACGTCTTTGACGGAAAACCTCCCACCAATCTTGCCCTGACCTGGCTGATTAGCTTGTGGTCAAAGTCTACATTCTACCTCTTGTGGACAATCAACCAGTTCGGAGTTGTCTAGGTCGAGGTTACCTTAGACTAGGCTTGGTTGATTTCTATTGTTGACTGTTGTTTGAACTTGTTGTGTTGTGATTGTGTTTGTGTATGCAAGTGTGGTCGAGAGACCCTAATTCATCTAGGTTGACTAGAAACACATCACCACCCAAGTTTGAACCAAGACCAGATCCGGTAATGGCTCAATCAACATCACGGCAGGATAGGTTCTACCCCATTAGGACCTCACTTTCATCTTGCATTTCACTTCCATCGGTTGGTGAATACAATTTCGAGCTCAAGCCTCAATTCATCAACACACTCCCCAAGTTTCATGGCCTAGAGTCCGAAGATGCCTACTTCTTCATAAGAGAATTTGAGGAAGTATGTCTAATGATGAAAATCCCATACCTTGTAGACGATGCTATTAGGTTAAGATTTATCCCTTTTGCACTTAAGGACCTAGCAAAGAAGTGGCTCTACAGCTTAGTAACCGATTCCATCACATCCTGGGATGGTTTCATCAAGGTTTTCTTGAAGAAATTCTATCCTATCCATAAAACCGCTCTCATTAGAAAGACGATCATGCAATTCAAGTAAGAACCCAGTGAACCGTTCTGGAGATACTTTGAACGCTTAAGGACCTCCTTGTCCAATGTCCACACCATGGAATAGAGAAATGGCGACAATGCCAAATTCTCTATGACGGTTTAGACTATTCCACCAAAACCCTCTTAGAAAGTATGTGCCAAGGGGGTTTCTTGCAGAAAGATGAATATGAAGGATGGGATTTGTATGAAAATTTAGCTGAGAAGACCATCCAATGGGAATCTGCTAGTGAGACCTCTAGGAATCCTAACTCCATCTCTTCAAAAAGAGGTCTCCATTCCATCGACTCGTGCATCGCTAATGAGGCTAAGTTAGCTAACCTGGCTAGAAGACTGGAAGCTCTAGAAACGAAAGAACCAAGTCCAGTCAATCAAGTCAGCCCGAACCAATTTCCAACACCGGGCTGCACTTACTGTCAAGCCATGAATCATGTGTTCGAGGAGTGCCCAGTGTTTCACGCTTAGCAATCCTACCATGAACCGATGAATGCGGCCTTTTCAAGCCGAATAATAACCCTTACGCTCCAACGTACAATCCCGGCTGGAGAAATCACCCTAATTTCTCATGGAGCCAGAATAACTTTGACCATTCACGATCAAATCATGCTAGCCACTTCCATCATGGTAATAATTCTTCCAATCATCAACCCAACTTCTCCATTTTCCATAATAATTCTCCCAACCATCCACCAAACTTTCTGAATTATCAACAAAACTTTCCCAACCAAGCTCAACAATCCTCCTTCCAGAATCCTCAATTAGAAAGGAGAATGACTGACTTTGAAAGAAACATGGAGAGATACATGAAAAACTACGACTCTCTCATGCAAACCATTCAGAGTTAGAGGTTCAAATGAGTCAACTAGCCAACCCACAGTATGAGAGACAACAGGGTGCCCTGCCTAGTCAGCCAGTCACCAATCTGAGGAATTCCAAAAAGTTCATTTGGCTGAGGATAATTCATTTAATCAATGTAATGTTGTTCATACATTGAGGTCCGGAAAGAGAGTTGATAATCAAGTGTCAACACCAACTAATCCCATTCAGCACAACCACAATCAAGCTTCCACCTCATCTAATCCAACTTCTTCCAATTCTGACGAATCTGAAAAAGACAAGTCAGCCAGCTAGGTGCACCAGCCTATAGTACCATTTCCTAATAGGCTGAAAATAACAAGCAAAATCCTCACATGGATAAGATAATTGAGATGTTTAACCAAGTGAAGATAAATGTGCCACTTCTTGATGCCATCCAACAAGTTCCTTCCTATGCTAAGTTTCTTAAGGATATGTGCACCAAGAAGAGAAAGACTAATGTTCCAAAGAAGGTCTTCTTAGCCACTAATATTAGTGAGCTATTATCGGTCCTATCCCTGTCAAGTACAAGGATCCAGGTAGTCCCACCATTGCCTACACAATAGGATAAGCCGAGATTAGTCGTGCACTTCTTGACTTGGGGCAAGTATCAACTTGCTTCCATTCTCTGTTTATCAACAACTCGGGTTGGGCGATCTTAGTCCAACTCGAGTCACCATCCAACTGGCTGACCGTTCTGTTAAAGTTTCAAAAGGAGAGATTAATGATGTCCTGATCCGGCTAGGAGAGTTCATTTACCCTGTCGATTTCATAGTTCTGGAGACACAACCTGTGTCCAACTCCAATCGTAGGGCTCAAACTCCTGTTATCCTAGGTCGACCATTCCTTACTACTGCTAATGCCATCATCAATTGTAGGAATGGGTCTATGAGGTTAACCTTTGGGGACATGACTAGAGAAGTCAATGTCTTCAATCTAGGAAAACAACCCCGCAATATCGAGGACCAAACATTTGAAGTCAACCTAATTAAGAACTTGACAAGTGAACATGGGGAAGAAATGGAATTAGAAGCAGAGAGTGACTTTGGGTTAGAGTCTGACGACTTTAATCTTGATCAGATTGTAGATTCTGCTGTGAATTGGACATCAAACCCCATTTCACCAACAATGGAGCCAACAGAGTTGATCAGTCCTTCCAGTGAGCCTACCTCCTCCTTAAAATTGAAAGCCCTACCTGCGCATCTCAAGTACGCCTATCTAGGCGAACAAGAGACCTTTCCTGTCATCATTGCCTCCCATTTAAATGACGGGGAAGAAGAAGATCTAAAAGCTATTCTAAGAAAACATAGGGAAGCCATTGGGTGGACTATGACTGATATCAAGGGATTAAGTCCAACCATCGTTCAACATCGCATTTATCTCAATGAAGACACCACACCCAAAAGAGACCCGCAGCGTAGATTAAACCCTATAATGCAAGAGGCTGTTCATGCTGAAATCATAAAACTCTTAGACAATGGGATATTTATCCCATTTCTGATAGCCAATGGTCAGTCCTGTCCACG
The DNA here is from genome assembly GCA_038442645.1 of Agave tequilana. Taxonomy (NCBI): domain Eukaryota; kingdom Viridiplantae; phylum Streptophyta; class Magnoliopsida; order Asparagales; family Asparagaceae; genus Agave; species Agave tequilana. The sequence continues at coordinate 2,577 of JAVJIF010016859.1, read as the reverse complement.
CGGTCCCAAAGAAATCTGGTTTCACCGTAGAGGAAAATGAGAACAAAGAGTTGGTTCAAACTCGACTTCCCACGAAGATTCGAGTTTGCATTGACTATAGGAAACTGAATGTTGCAACTCGTAAGGACCATTTTCCACTTCCCTTCATTGATCAAATGCTTGAACGTTTGACGGTCACGAGTATTACTGTTTATTGGACGGTTACTCGGGCTATAAGCAGATCCCTATCGCTCTTGAGGACCAAGAAAAGACTACGTTCACATGTCCATTTGGGACATTTGCTTATCGTCGAATGCCCTTTGGCTTATGCAATGCCCCAGCAACGTTTCATGTTGAGTCTTTTCTCTGATATGGTAGAACGCTTCTTAGAAATCTTCATGGATGATTTCTCCATCTACGGAGATTCATTCACCCAATGTCTCCACCATCTAGAACTCGTCCTCCAACGTTGTGCTGAGAAAAATCTGACACTGAACTGGGAGAAATACCACTTCATGGTAAAACATAGAATTGTCTTGGGTCATGAAATCTCCAAGAAAGGAATTGAAGTGGATAGAGCCAAAATCGAGGTTATTGCTAAGCTTCCCATGCCCAAATGCGTTAAGGACATTAGATCCTTCTTAGGACACGCTGGTTTCTACCGAAGATTTATCAAGGATTTTAGCAAAATTGCTAGGCCCTTGACTAATCTGTTAGCTAAGGATGTGTCCTTCACTTTCGATGCTGAATGCATAAATTCTTGGGAGAAGTTTAAGAGAGAGCTTATTTCTGCACCAATCATATCTGCACCGAATTGGTCTAAGCCGTTTGAGATCATGTGTGATGCTTCCGATTTTGCCATAGGCGCTGTCCTAGGATAACGCATTGATAACAAGAAGCATATGATCTACTACTCTAGTAGGACTCTAACAATGCTCAACTGAACTACACTACGACCAAGAAGGAATTCTTGGCAGTAGTGTTTGCCTTAGAGAAGTTTCGTCCCTACCTACTAGGGTCCAAAACCACCGTTTTCACCGATCATTCTGCGCTTAGGTACCTCATGATGAAGAAGGATGCCAAGGCTCGACTCATTCGTTGGATCCTCCTTCTTCAAGAATTCGATCTTGAGATTCGAGATAAGAAAGGCGTAGAAAATGTCGTTGCTGACCTCTCTCGCGCGGATCCCTAATTCTCCATGCAACGAATTACCCATAAATGAGGATTTTCCTGATGAACATCTATTAGCTATCTCTAGGGAACCTTGGTTTGCTGATATAGTGAATTACTTAGTCACAAACCAAACTCCGTCTCATTGGTTCAAAAATGATGTTTACCGGTCTTATCCCAAGTCCGGTATTTCTTTTAGGAGGAACCATATCTTTTCAAGTACTGTTCTGACCAATTATTAGGAGATGCATTCCCGATGAGGAGGTTAAGAGAGTTCTATCTTTCTGTCACTAACTTGCATGCGGTGCACACTTTGGTCCCCGCAAGACTGCTGAAAAGGTGCTACAAAGTGGGTTTTATTGGCCCACTCTATTCAAGGATGCTTATGAATTCTGCAAGACGTGCCCTAGATGCCAAATGGTAGGAAGGATTTCAAACTGAAATATGATGCCCCTCAACCCAATTCTAGAAATAGAACTCTTTGATTTTGGGGCATCAACTTTATGGGTCCTTTTCCTAATTCATTTGGGAACCAATACATATTGGTTGCTGTGGATTATGTGTCCAAGTGGGTAGAAGCCATTCCTTGTAAAACCAATGATAACAAAGTTGTCATAAAGTTTTTGAAAGAGAACATTTTTTTCCCGCTTCGGAACTCCTCGTGCTATCATCAGTGATAATGGCACTCACTTTTGCAATAGATCTTTTGAAGCCCTTATGCGAAAGTATGCCATAACTCACAAGTTGTCCACACCTTATCATCCTCAAACCAGTGGCAAGTTAAGGTTTCAAATAGACAAGTCAAGCTTATATTGGAGAAAACTGTGAACCAAAACCGGAAAGATTGGTCCATCAAACTTGTAGATGCTCTATGGGCCTACAGGACCGCTTTCAAGACAATTCTAGGAATGTCTCCTATAGGTTTCTATGGCAAACCTTGTCACTTGCCCGTTGAGTTAGAGCACCGAGCCTTATGGGCAATCTAGCAGTTGAATTTCGACTTGACTAAGGCCGGTGACCTTCGGAAATTACAAATTTCCGAATTGGAGGAATTGAGAAATGAGGCCTATGAAATGCTAGGATCACTAAAAATAGAGTCAAGATTTTCCATGACAAGCACATCATCAGAAAAAACTTTATCCCCGGACAAAAAGTCTTACTCTATAATTCTAGACTTCATCTTTTTTCAGGAAAATTGAAATCGAGATGGACTGGGCCATTGGTTATAAAAATCGTGTTTCCACACGGTGCAGTTGAGATCAGTGACCCCAAGAATGGAAATGATTTTAAGGTAAATGGTCAACGCCTTAAACCTTTCTTGGAATCGGTGCCGGTAAATGAAACGGCAATGGGTCTTTTTGACCAGTGTATCGGTAACTTTCCTCCTTTTCATTTTATTTCATGCACTTATACATTTCTTTCATACAT